>SNQJ01S0019387.1:125350-157606 GCA_010110895.2 Picea sitchensis
GGGGGGGGGGGGGGGGATCCTGCCCCCCTAGGAAAGTGCCTGATGTAGATTCCCATAAAGAGTGACAGGTAATGGGATCGTCAGACGTAGTCATAAAATCTAATGCGCCCCCACACACACATGAAAATAATATAACACCTACCCAACATTCTCCCACTTGTTGTTTTCTTTGCATACATGGTGTCACAAGATTACATAATCAACATTCTAGGGATGTAATGCACAGTGTTTCTCTACACCAAGAGAACTTCTCAAAGCTCACCGACTTTGTCAATGAATTTGTGACATTCTTCAAAGTGTCAACCTTCTCTAGCAACACCTTTTTTTCTTTCACCATATCTCTCATAAAGTGATATTAAACATCAATATGCTTTGTCTTTGAATGATAAGTTGGGTTCTTTTCCAAGAAGATTGCAGTCTGACTATCTCAATCTAATCTTACTGCTTATTGTACCAACCGAATACCTAAACACAATCTCTGTAACCATATTTCTTCCTTGCATGCATGAGTGGCTGCCAGATATTCAACTTATGTAGTTGAGAGTGCCACTACAACATGTCTTTCGCTCATCCAATTGATTTCTCCTCCAAATAGGCTAAACACATACCCACTTGTATAACTTATGCGATCTATATCTCTAGCCTAGTTTGCATCAACAAACCCATGTATTTCCAATCATAGTCTTCCTTGGTAGCACAATCCATATCTAGAAGTGCCACACAAATACCTGAAAACCCTCTTTACAACCGTTCAATGCACCTCCCATGATTTTGACATATACGTCAAAATCATGTGCAATGTATGGTCTAGTACAGACCATTCCATACATCAAACTACCAACCGCACTAGCATATGGAACATGGGACATGTCCTCTTCCTCTTCCTGTGTCTTGGGACACTAATCTGTAGATAACTTTACACATATAGGTATAGGAGCCTTGATTGGTTTACTTTCCTGCATATTAAACCTTGGATATATCATCTTAACATATGTTCTCTTATTCAACCAGAGTTTCATGTTTGTGTGATCTCTTTTAATCTTCATTCCTAGAATGAAGTTACTAGCATTGAGATCCTTCATGTCAAATTTGGAATATAGTTGCGATTTCACCTCCTTGATAACATCCATGTTATTTCCTATCAACAACATGTCATCGACATACAACACTACATAAATGAAGCGATTACCAACTTGCTTGGAATATACACACTGATTAGCCCTACTTCTCACAAATCCTAGTCCAAGGATGTATGTGTCAAAATTTTGGTACCACATCCTAGGTGATTGCTTTAGACCATATAGTGACTTCTTTAGCTTGCAGAATAGCTCTTTCTTTCCCTTCACTGCAAAGCCTTATGGCTGCTTCATGCAGATTTCTTCTTCCACATCCCTATGTAGGAATGTTGTATTCACATCCATATGTTCTATTTCAATATCAAAAGTAGCAACAACAGATAAAAGAAATCTAATAGAAGTTAACTTTGCAACATGGGAAAAAATTTCACCAAATTCAATTCCCTCTACATGTGAATAATCTTTTTCTACCAACCAAGCTTTGTATTTCTCCACTTTTCCTTCTACATTCAATTCTTCTTAAACACCCATTTTCTTCCAATGGTATTTCTTCCAGTTGGAAACTCAACTAGATCCTGTGCCTCATTATTATCCAAGGCATCCATATCTTTAACCATGGCCTTCTTCCATAGTTCACTATCCTCTCAATTCACCGCATCCCATACAGTTCTAGGATCATCATCAATAATAGATAAAGAAAAATTAACATGAAAATCAGGTGGACTATACCTTTATGGTTTCCTTGTTTCCCTCATTGATCTCCTCAATAATTGAGTTTGAGGTTCTTCTTCTTCTTATTCATCTTCTTCCATTGGTTTAGATTTTTCATCATCCAACTCAAACTCTATTTTCTCATGTTCTTCTTGCCTTTGTAGGAATTCTTGTTTGGGAACATATTTAACCTCTCTAAAAACAACATCCTAACTATAAACACTCTTCTTGGTTTCTTGGTTCCAAAGATTATAACCTTTCATATCATCTTTATAACCAATAAAGATACACTTTTCATATTTATTATCCAACTTACTCCTATTTTCCTTTGGAACATGTACATAAGCATCTCAACCAAACACTATGATATGTTCAAGAGAGGGTTTATTACCAGTCCATACCTCATGCAGAGTTTTTTCCACCAACGCTGACGAGAGTGATCTATTTACTATGTAACATGCAATACCCATTGCCTCTGCCTTGAATTCTTGTCCTAACCCGACACCACTGAGCATGCTCCTTTCTTTTTCCATCAACGTCATGTTCATCCTTTATGCAACCCCATTCTATTCAGGTGTGTATGGAGTAGTCTTCTTCCTTTCTATACCACACTTCTTACAAAACTCTTAGAATTCATTCCCACCATTATATTTCCTTAACAACTTTATTTTCTTCTATGTATAGTTTTCTACGAGAGCATTAAAGTATTTAAATTTATCAAATTCATTATATTTCTTCCTAAGAAAATAAATCCATGTGCTCCTTGAGAAATCATATATGAATGAAACATAATGCACAGATTTACCTAGTGATGGAACAAGAACAAGTCCAAACACATTACTCTGTATCAACTCTAAGATCCCCTTCGCTCCTGTAGCACTGTATCAAAATCTTAATTGATTATGTTTACCATATATGAAATGTTCACAAAAATCAAAATCCAGGGTGCAATTAGACATACCTTCAAAAATACCTTTACCGTGTAGTTTTTGAAGGCCCTTTTCTCCAATATGTCCCAGTCTTTGATGCCATAAGATGGTATTATTTCCAAGGACATTATGGATCTTGCCTTCTTTATTTCTCTTCTCAAGGACAACAAAATTGTTACACCCACTAGTATAAGTTCTTCCAAACAAATTGTACAGAGTTTCACATCAAACTCCCCTCATCAATAACATTACTCCTCTGACCATCTTGCAAGTGACCTTTCCCAATAAAGTATCCACACCTACATCATCCAACTTACTTACAGATATTAGGTTCATGGCTAGATCTGGGATGTGCAAAACTACAAAGAGAGTTATAATCCTTCCATCTTTCAACAACAACTTAACCCTTTCACTTCCCATGATATTGGTTGTCGATTCATCTCCTAAGAAGACATCATCGCCCTCATACTTTTCATATTCATTGAACCACTCCCTGTGAGGAGTCATATGAAATGATGCACCTAAGTCGATCAACCATACATCATGGTCTACATGTGTACTTGTAGATGCCAGGTAAATATCACCTCCTTCTTCTATGGAGGTTTTCACTTATGTGGAGGTTTTCACATCTGTGGAAGAGGAATCATCATATCCCTTTTCTTTATCAACTTTCTTAGACTGCAATCTTTCTTATAATTTCCATCTTTACCACATTTCCAACATTTCTTCAAATATTCTCTTGGGGATTTAGATCTATGTTTATATTTATATCTCCCTCCTGAAGACTTATTTGTATCCCTATCTTTGGGATGACCTCTTACAAATAAAGAATCTATGTTATGAATATCCATGTTTTTCTACCTCATATATTTCAATAAAAAGGATGAAACCACATCCTCATACTTCAATGTAGATTGAGTAGTACTACCAATTGCTACAACTAGATTATCCTAAGAGTATGGAAAATACCATAACAAAGAAATACAATTATCTTCTTCTACAAGCACAATATTAACATATCCAAGTTGACTTACCAAAGTATTGAAGGAATTTAGATGCTCTATCACAAAGTCTCCATCTTTCATCCTAAGATGATATAATTTTTTTTGAATAAACAGCTTGTTTACCAGGGAATTTAACTAGTACAAATTTCTCAACTTTTCCCATAGTTCCTTGGCTATAGATTTTCCCAACACATTCAATAACACTCAATCCCCTAGGCATAGTTGAATCATAGTCCTTTCTCTTCTAACATATTCTCCCAATATTCTTGCAACATACCAGTAGATTGAGTATTAGTAGTTTGTGTACCAGTATTTTGTGTACTTGTAGGTTGTGTATCAGTAGGTCGTGTACCAGGATCCACAATGATCCATTATTATTTGTCTACAAGAAGGTCCTCCATATTGAGCTTCCATAGCTCAAAGTTTTTACCATTGAATTTCTCAATATCGATTCTAGAACTGTTCTCCATTCTCTTTCAACACACGAATGATGTGTCCAAGTAATTTTCCCTCTTGCATTCCAAAATTGGACTTTTTGGGATTCAATGAGATGCCAAACTTCCTACATTTCTGAAAAACACTTCTTAGATGTTTAAGATGTTCATCATCAGAATCTGAAAAATATAGTGATATCATTTAAGTAAATGACAATAAACTTATCTTTCTCATCAACAAAGGCTATGTCCATGGCCCTTTGGAAGGTTTCCCCTGAATTCATGAGCCTAAAAGGAATTTTGGCATACATGAAAGTACCTCAAGGTGTTGTAAAATTTGTCTTCTCTTGATCATCATGATGCACCATGATTTGGTTGTATCTCGAAAAGCCATCAAGCATTGATATTTTCTGATATCCAACCACCTTCTGCAAAATGCAATCCATCTTGGGAATTGGATAATTGTCTTTTAGAGACACCCTGTTTAGAGTCTAAAAGTCGACACACAACCTGATCTCGCCACTTTTCTTCTTGGCAGGCACTAGGTTATCCACCCATTTAGAAAATCTTAAGGACACTATAATTTTGGCATCAAACAACTTCCTTACCTCCTTCTCAATTAATGGCAGCAACAGAGGATTAATTCTTCTCAATTTGTGCTTGAAAGGTTCGTGATCATCCTTTATTGGAATTACATGTTGAATTACCTTAGTATCATAGACCTTTAAATATTCATAGCTCCAGGAAAAAACATCATGTAAATATTTCATTAGGTTGATATACCTTTGCTTAATTTTTAGATTGAGTGTCTTGGAAAGTTTAATGGTCTTAGGATCTTTTTAAGTCCCAATGTTGCAATCTTTTATGTCCTCATCATTAGCAGTGATTTTAGGATTTTTATCTACATCATTGTTGTCAAAAATGTTTTCCAATGGGACCAAGCCCTTGGGAATGATGTTATTTTTGAGTTGCACTATATCTCTACCAGCAGACTGTTTTTGAAAATAGTCATCATTTATGAACACAGTTGCATATTCTTCCTCTTCAAAACAACACTCATCATCAATATTTGAATTGGAAAATTCATCACTCATCTGAAGGAATATTTCTACTTGTTTGTCATCCTCAAAAATCTGCCAATACTTAATGTTGTCAGGTACTATTGGCATGTGCTTGACTTTAATTTCATACTTTCTTTTAGGAAAAATTGGAATTTAAAAAATAAAGGTCGAAGTAGCTAGCGCAACAACAATTAGATTTTTCCCTCTTGGAATCACTGAGAGGTTATATTCTAAAAAATCTTCAAGAAGATCAAGTACTACATTCCTATATGCCCTTAATATAGGATGCTTTGACTGATATATACCCTTTACGTGATTTATAATAAGCTCGGAATCCCCATGTACAACTATCCTCTTAGCACCCATTTCTTTCAAAGTCTTCAATCCCAAAATCAGTGCCTCATATTCAACCATGTTTCTTGCGCAATCAAAAGAAAATTTGCAAGAACAAAGTTTTATACCTCTCTTGGGAGGGATAATCCACACACCTTCTCTAGCTCCCTCTTTGCTACCAACCATCAAAGTTCATGTTCCACATATCATCCTCTTCAATTTTTTGTTGATCTATAATTTTTTCTGTTTGATGATTATATTTGTCTTTCATGGGTATAACATTCCTTGGTTCTTCCTCTTCAAAGCTTAGGTCATTATAGAAAATAGAAGAACCAACATCAGTGTCTACAAAGTAAATATGATGATTGTTTGGTTGGGATTTGTTACTCACCATGTACTTGAGCATTACTTCGTTGTACAATCTTCTTTCTTGGCCAAAAACATGGATAGTGGGATATGACATATCCATTTGCAAAGTGAATTTCAACTTTGCAGCCCATGATCTTGACAACGATGTGCCAAATTTTGGAGGGATATCAGCAACAACCACATCCATGATGAAATTTTTTGATGGAATTTGGGACAATGAAACAACCAGATCTTTGACTAAACCCAATCATTTCACCTTCCTTGAGTCAAAAGAGAAAAGATCCTTGTAAGGCCTAGTAATGTATAGACCCAGATCACCCATGACTACCTTGGGCATCATATTATTAGATGCTCCTGAATCTAACGTAGCATTATGTAAGGTCATATCATGAATTTTAAGACTAACATAGAAAGGGGGTACATCATCAACATCACCACTCTCCTCCACATGTGGGCCAAACAAGATGGGAGGGTGATCATCTTGCACATTTAAGGTGTCAAAAGCTTCTTCCATCTTGAGCATCTTAATGATCTGATTTCTAAATTCACCATTTTTAATCAGCTCAATGAATGCAACATAGATTTTTATTTTAGCCATTTCCTTTCTTTCCTTAGGTATCTTCTTTGGGGAATCTTCTTTTAATTTTCCTTTCTCCATTGCATACTTTGTTGAACTGTCTTTATTAGGTTGAATTGAAGAAGGTGTATTGATCTCCCTAGTAGTATTTCCCTTTGGGGGGTTTGCAGGCACATTTTTGCTTCTCAGGTTATATTTTTTCTGAAGCTTCATAATAGAATTTTGATATCCCTTCTTAAACTCGTATGTTTCCATTGACAACATATCATCATTATCCTGCATAAACTTATCATTTGCATCCTTAAACTGATCATGTTCTTCTTTAGTTAAGAACACATTTGTTTCAGTATCATCACAACAATTCATATTGTTTTCAATTTTTTGATCAAAATATTCATTCACATAGTTGTTTTGGAAAGGAGGTTTTATTTGATGATCACCTTGATTTCTCTGGTCTCTTTGCCTGATCTGTGGAACTGGAGCTCTTCTAAAATTTTGATTTATGGGCTGAAAATCAGTTTGATCTCTGGTGGTAGAATTATTATCCAAGGACATTCTTTCCATAAATATTTCCATAGTCTTCATCATCAAATCAAAATTTTCATCTGATGACTGGGAAGTTGAGGCTTGTGCCTCTCCTTGGACCTTTTTCATATCTCTGTCAGGATTATGTTTGATCTTCCTTGAGGCCATCAGATTCACCTCCACTTCAATTACATCACTCATCATGTCATCTAGTGTAGTAGATATTCTTTCTCTCAACAACAAGGAAAATTCATTGTTAAAGAGTATGCATATAGAAGTTAGCCAGCTCCAGGAGGGGGTTTTACTTCAATAGGAATTGAATTGTAAACTTTCATAAATCTGGTTGAAAACTCTTGTACTGTTTCATTAGGTGATCTCTTTATGTTATTGTACTGAGTTAGAAACTGAAGAGGATTCTTCTTGTCACCCCACCTTTCAAGGAAACTTGTTTCAAAGGATGAAAAATTAAGAATGCTTGCTGCTGGAAGGGATTTGAACCGTTTTTTGACTTCACCTGAGAGACTTTGTGCACATAGTCTCAATTTCACATCTTGATGATCTACCGTGTCTAGGTCGACAAAGTCATTAAATCAATATAAGTGTCTTTGGGCTGATACATTCTCTTCAACGTCAAATGATTTGATTCTCTGATTATAATTTTGAGGTAAATCATGCAACTGAGCAGGTAAGACAAGGGGAGAAAATTTGGATGCCATGGCTCTAGCAGGATTTTGAGCTATTGGAACAGTCTGAGTAGGGACAATAGGAATCAAAGATTGGAATTTATTCTCATCAAAGATGATTTTATTCAAATTGGATTCTAATTTGGATGTGAAAAATATTTGTTCAAATTTTAAATCAAAGTCAAGGTCATCAATGTGTTTTACCCCGTCTTTGGGTAAAGATAGATTTTTGTCCAGGTAAGAAACTAAGTCAATTGTCCTTTCTTTTATTTTAGGTAAGAGTTTCTCAGGATTAGAAATAGATACTATAGGTTCTGGATTAGGTTTCCTTTTAGTGTAAATTCTCTTGGGAGCCAGGATTTATTATTTAAAAATACTTTATGCTATTGATCTTATTAAATGAAGTCGCAAGGGTAAATTTAGTTCAAAAAATAAAGGTGTCTAATTCACTGTTACCCTCATGAGTAAAATCTAAAGCTTTTAGTTGTTCTTTCCTAGGGAAAATTTTCAATTCTGTCCCTGACAACGACGCCAAACTGTTAGCACTGATTAAATTTTTTTGGTTGAGGAAACAACATACAAAGATAACCACAAACCTCTTTAGATCTAGGTACTAGCCTACTCAGTTCAGAGAGGGCTCTCTCTTGTCACTTAGTCTCTGATAGATGGTATTTATCGATCAAAAAATGGCTAGGGTTTAAATTTTTGAGTAGATTTAATAATTTTTTGCTAGAAAGGAGGAGAAGGATGCTTTTTGGGCTATGGAGTCAAATCTTGAAAACAAATGAAACTGATGTCTGGTAGATAGAACCTCACAGAGGAAAAAAGGCTAAATTTGGTGAATGAAACCTTTCGTTTTAGATTGGTTATAGAGGGTGAAAGAAGAAGACAAGAACACATAACAACATCATAGCATCATATAGATGAATTCTGACCTAATTAGGAAGAAAGGACAAAGTTTAAATTATTTGAGTTTAGAGCACCTTTTAGATGAATTCTAACTCTTAAAAATCAATTTAAACAGAGGAAAAAATGAGATGCAAGTAGAGACAATAGAGATACATACAAAATACAAGGAACACATTGTCAACTCATCATCATTAGAATCTCTTTCATGAAGGTTTAGGACTTATGAATTTCATTCCATTCAAATTCAAAGATTTACAATGAAGGTAAACAATACTATAGTTTGCCAACTCGCCTCTTTTTTACATCAAAATGATCCAAATATATAAGAGCCTACTTGCCATACTAGGCTACTAGGGGTCAAGTTCCTCCTGACTACAATAGTGGATCTGTTTACAATAGAAGAGGACAACTCAAAAACGACATTATTAAAAATAGTAAGTCTGTTTAACCCTATTTAATGCAAAAAAAATGTATCTTATCCAAGCTAAATTCGATTATGAAGTGTGGATGAGTCATCAGGTTCATCTAGAGATCATTTCGAGAGAAATGGTGTTCTTTCATGTAGCTCTGTCACCTTTGCGTAGCATACTAGTGCTAGCGCTACGCAAATGCTACCTACAACGTTTGTGTAGTAGGTTTGCGTAGCGTGCTGGGATTTCTTCAAATTTGTCCAGGTCCAAGTGGAAACCATTGATATAAAACTGGATTCGACCTCGAATGAGGTATACTTAAATTTTCATGTTGTCATTCTCATTAATATATGACTACGTCATCTTCCTAGCATTGGCTCACTACGCAAGTGTTGTGTATGCCTGTTTTATCAGTAAAAAATTGTAGGCTGCTAAGAGACGACTCATGTTGTCAAAGGTATGCGGATGAAGGAAACCGCGGGGAGGGTGACTCATGTTGTCAAAATTGTCTGGATCAGAAGCACAGGGACTTCAAAAACATGTTTATATATCAATGTGTTTAAACTTAGTTAATTTCTTCCTCCTTTAATCACTATTTAGTTTTCACCTGTAATGGCTTCTTTCCTAAAAAAGGACAAAATTGTGAGTTTTCCCACTTTCATATTTTTGCTACTTCTGCAAGTAGTTCTAGTCTCCTCCTGGATTCATCATTCAATTTCATTTTTTTCTTTAGATGCTTCTTCTCCTTCCTCAATGTTAGGTTCTACACTTTAAAAAATTTCCCCTGCCTAAACAAGGTTGTATTCCTCTTCAATTTTGATTGAGCATTAGAAAGCACTGCATAGGCATTGTGTATGGCGGGACTACATTCCTTGAAATGATTCATGATTCGTTCCTATGATATTCTCTTTTATTCCCTAATCTTGATGATTTGATCTTGAGCTTCTCTTAGATGCTTATTCATCCATCTTATGTTTTTTTTTCCTTCTGTGGGTGAAGTAGGGAGTTTTTCGCTTGCTGCAAGCTAGCCCCGTGTCTCTAAACTTTTATTCCTAGCTAAGGATCTTGTTACAGGAGATATAGGCTTGGCCAAAACTGTGGTCTCGGGGTTGTGCATGACCTTTTTCTCCTTTGAAATTTCTTGCATGGGGTCTATCTTGCTCAGTGGTGTTTGTTCCTCAGAACTTCTCTCATCTAGCTTCCTCTTCAGCTCTTTGCTCTCTTGATAAAACTGAGAAATCACATGTTGAGCCTCTCTAATCTATTATTGCATTTCCCTAATTTCCGACTCTTTCTCTCCTGATTTGGTTTGGCATTCATCCATCTCCCGATCTGCAACCTCAACATATTATGCCTGGACTGTTGGTGTAGGAATCCTTCTTGTTGATAATTTGGTTGGCCTTCTAGGTGTTTGGGTCTCTTTTGGTTCATCATTAAACAAAATATTCCTACCCTTTTTTGGAACTGGCTGGCTTGGATGAGAGCCTTCAACTTCCTTTCCTTTGCAATGATCAGCATCACTTTCTCCCTTTTGACCTGAACTGCTAGGAGACAATATTTCAATAGACAATGGGGTATCTCTTTTGGGGTCCAGGGGAATATTAGCTGAGGAAAAGAAAGAATCCTAGTCCTTGTTTAGTTTTCCGAGTTTTTCAACAACTAGTAGCTTCACTAAGGAGAAGTGGAACAAGCTACTTTTAAGTTGGCCAGTCTTGGATCAGACCTTGTCTGTCATCTTTCCTAAGCTTCTATACAGGTAAAAAGGCAAGTTGAGAGGGTTTTTTCCTGTGAAGTGTATGAGGAGTCTCACATGGTACTGGTATACCCTATCAAACCTACCCTCACAAGTAAAATATCATTGTATGACCCTCAAAAACGTCCCATAGGGATCTAGCACATATTCCCTAGGAATGGTGGCTCGTATCTTCTGACTTATGTATTTATTCTTAAGGAAATCAATGTAAAATACATAATCCAAAGGCATACCTTTAAACCATCTTTCCCCTAGGATTAGGATCTCTGTAGCAGCAACTATTGACTCCTCTGACACTGGGAAGATGAACCCAACGACTATTTCCTGGATACCATTGTAGTTGAGGGAAAACGCCTTTGTCAGCTGTTAGTTGTATCCTTGAATTTTCTCACAAAATCGAATGCACCCAGCCTGCTCAAACAATACTCTGAACACAAGGTCTGAGTTCACCAAGTTGAGGATTTGTGGCTCATATCTTAACACATTCCCTCCTTTGTGCTTATTTTTCTCTTGTGTTGTCATGGATGAATGAATGAATCTACAAGTTGGATGTGAATCTGTGGCAGGAGGAGAAATGCTCAACACCTAATAGGTAAGCTTGCGCAGTAGGCCTAATAGAGCTAGGGTTTTTTTCAAAACAACATGAGAGATTCACTGCGTGATAGGGAAGTGAATTAGTAGGCTATCAATGCGTGGGCAGTCAAGTTTTAAATGTGTTTATCACAACTAGCGACCGGGTATGAGACGAGGAGAGAAAACATAAGCAGTGGGATTTGCGTAGTGCACAAGTTTGCACAACAGATGCATAGTGCAAAAAACATGGTTTACGTAACAGAGGCTTCGGGAGTTTTCTCGAGAGGCCAGAAAATAGTTTGCGAGTCAAGAACACATTCAGCGGGATGAAGGATGATGGATAAGGATATAGTATTTGATGTGAAGAGGTTTCATAGGGAATAGAACCCGTTTGAATTGAAAACACCTCTTTGCATCATTTAAGTGACTTGCACAATGTGCCTAGTTTTGACCCTTCCAAGGTACATATGCCACAAATAACCATCAAGAAACTGTACTAAAATCATTTCATGTGATTATACCCCAAATTATTCTTTGACAAGACCTCCCTCCTAAACTTATGACTTGAATATGACATATCCTTTCCCTTATATGAAGTCATTTTAGATTCAAGACAAGGACCCTTACAAAATATTTCATGATGACAAACCACCTATGGACCTTCTAAATGATTTGTTCACTTTGATAATATATGATGACATATACAAACCATTGACTCAACCTTGTGATTTTTACTCTTATTTGGCATGCACCTTACCCTTTTATTTTATCAATGACCCAAGTCTTCTTGAGCTATCCCATGAAAACCTATATACACAAACTGTAACTCGATTTAGGAATGCCTTGATCTTCCCAAGACCATGGCATGAATTTTTAAAATTTAGACAAACTCTAAGTTTAACCCTAAAAATATTGATGCTAACAGGATCTTTGATGATCCATGCATTGACATTCATAAAATATTGCATAGTATCGCCGAAAAAGGGTACATTTGACCCCACATTAGATACAAGGTCTGGGGTACATAATGCAAGTTGATCGATTGTAACAATTTTCTCTTGGTGAGGGAAGCGTAGGACCCTAAAGACCGACAAGACAACTGCAGTGATCTCGTAGAACCAAGTATGTCTGAGTAACAAGTTTTACTGAAGAAGTGTGTCAAAGACCTCTACCGCAACGAAGATAGTCTTTCCACCTAAATCAATGAGTAAGGGAGTGATTATTCCATGAGGCTGAAACATGTGTCCATCAAATGATTTTAATAGTGTTGTAGATGTGTCGAAATTAGGAGAGCCAAGGGCCTTCCAACAATAAATGGACATGATGCAAGTTGAGACTCCTTCATCCACCACTATCTGGTATATGTTTTTCCCTAATGATTGCACTATTATTTGAAAGGAGACTTGATGGGAGAGCTTATGAGTAACATGATTTGTCTCAAAGGTTATCAAACTCGACTTCGAGGGATAAACCTCGACTATAGCATACAACAATGATTTCTGCTGCATGGGGAAACTTTAGAGAACTTCAAATGTAGACATGGCACAAGGTGCCTGGGCTAAGTCTTCCAAAATACTATAGTTGTGAGCAGACAGTGTGTTAGGATTTTGTGTCATGATTTGAAGAACTCTCTTTGGGGGGTGAAGCAGTGCGTCAAAATATGGATTCTCTATATGCAGAGGGCCACCATGTTGGGAAGAAGATGTTGTTTTTGGGGCAACATGGAAAGGCTCAAGAATGTCATAGTTCTTATTTCGAGTCTACAGGTTGATCGTGTTTTCACACATAAACACAGAAGAATTCGAGGAAGAACCCTCTTGGTGAAAGATATATGCCATGCCCCCTTGTGGAGGGGAAGGATTTATGGAAACCATATTTTGAGGTTGAGGGGGGAAGGATGGGTTAAGACAACGGGTTGTTGGAGTGCCTGCTATTGTGCCAAAAATCGATGGATCTCATCCTTATGAGGACACTAGTGAGTATGATGGTCCTCCCTACAAATCGTACAGGGAAACCGACTCTTCCTTTTCTTTTTAGTGCCTCCCTCCTGGGTGTTTTGGGTGGAGGCAGTCTCTTTCTCATTATTCGAATTCTTCTTTGTGTTCCTCTTTTTCTTTCCTCCAGGTTGTTGAGGATTATTCGATTGCGTGGAATGCACCGAATTCACCTTGGAGGTTTGAGAAGGGACCATAGCAGTTTGAGCATTAGTGTCAGTAGCTGATGGTTGTAACTTAATGGAAATTTGACCCAATTGATCAACTAATTCATTAACATATGCATGTGAAATAGAACCAACCACAACATCGGCATGGGGTCCTAGGATTGGTTTTCATGGATCACTTGATGGAAGAGGAGAATTTGGAATGATGTCATATAGAGTACCCGAATGAGAACAAATCAAGCCCAAATGTTGGGCATGCAAAATGGTTGGCTCCTCAGTGGTTTCCCTGGCCATAGCTACTTCCCTGACAATGGGCAGTAAGAGGGACTTGGTAAACCACTCTATAAGGAGCTTGTAGAGAATATGAGTCTCAATCATCATATGCCATCTCCTCCACTCATGTATATGTTCGGACATGTGAGTGGAATTGTCTTGATGCAATTAAGTAATAAGATTTGTTTCTATCTTGTACCGAATAAGAAATTAGTAGTACGTTAAAAACTCCATAGTGTTTAGCACTCAACACACCCTAAAAGATTTTATAAAATTCTGTCACTTTTGGGTACCACTTGTTTTTTTTTGTTTTACTGTCTAAATTGAGTTCAATATGGAGAGATGGTTTATTTTTGTTTTCATGACTGTTATCGATCAAATTGGATTTGTTTGAACTTGTTAAATGAGACCTTGTGTCTAAAAGAGCCCGAAATTCTAACTAAGAATCTGTAGCTAACAATGTGACAAGTGAACTTGTGTTCGATGTCGATGAAATCCAAGCAGGAAATATAGCCACACAATAACAATAATCTTGGATTGTCGATGCACCATCAGAACCGGTAAAAGGCAGAGTAATTTTGTGTTAGTTATTCACCACGAAGATTCAGGAGATAGTCGATCCCCATCGGCGTCCACGAAATACGAGAGGGATAAACATTGACAAAAGTGATAGAAAACCCCTGATAGCTGATGACGGATGTGCTTGTTCAGGTTCGGTGAAATCTCAAATGGTTAAATCATTGAAATTTTATGCATTAAACACATCTTCGATCACCGACCCTCAATGCACATTCGACATCGACAATTTTTGAGGGAGTTAATCCGGGAGCACTCGGTTAAGATTATCGTTGATCATCGATCCTTGATACTTTTTGGCATCGGCAGGGTAGGATCTGTTGTTAGAACAATTATCTAAGGAAAATTCCTTGATTCCGAATAACACGATTAAACAAAGATGTCATTTTCAAGTGCCACGTCTCTTCGTCATATAGGGATTTTGTATGGTCTAGTTGTGTCCCGAGTAACCTTAAGGTTCCCTATGTTCTAGTTATACTTTTGAGTCATCTTTTCCATGTCATCTCTGTATGGAAATATGCATCAGCGTCAGATCTTTTTCCCAGAGATATCAAAGAACAATGTTTAAAGAGAAGCCCCGACTGTCAATCCACTAGTTAGATTAGCGAAACAATGGGATGTTTTCAGCACGAATTCAAATCAGATTCTGTCATTTAATAGGCCAGTTAATGTTTAAATCCACATACATTATTACCCTGTGCGTCGATTGAACAACGAGAATTTGAAATCACCATTAGGCCACGTTATAGCCTATGCCCATGTCGTCGACCTACGATTGAATTTAATTTTAAACATAATGAAGATCTAGCGGAAGATTTTGTAGAACCACACTCATATCTTGAATTCAATAACTAATGCGACAAGGTAAGTTCATCTCTGTTTAAATCACAAAAAAGATTCGAACACTTCCATTTTGCACACAAGTTTCCATTTCCAGAGCATCCGAAGAAGCAAAGTGAGCTTCTTAAGACTGTGTTGATTCTCAGACCATCAAAACTAGGTTAAGATAGCAATAGAGGTATGTGTAAATTTTATCAGTTTGACGGTCGTAATTTGTTATATATCAGCATTTGATCTTTTACAGAGTATTTAACTATGCTCTAGCTGTAGGAAAAAATTCGTCCAAGAAAGCCAACAACGAGACGCTTGTTGAGGGCACCTAAGTTAAAGGAGGTAGAAATTGGTGAGGGTTCTTCTCTCAGCACTATGAGGAAGTTGGAGTACGCTCACAGGGCGAAGCTTGTCATTAAAACCTCGATGAAGAAGGAGTTTATTCAACCCCTTGCATTTGGCGATACAAAAGTAGCCACTGGGTCAAAATTAATTCTCCCACAATGGGGAGATCTATTCAACAAGATCAACAGGGAATATTACCTGGTGTGTATCCCACACAACCACTCGGATGTAAGGGTGATCGCCAACAAGGTGTTCCCAAATATCCGATCGTCATGCTTACACATGGTAGCCTACCGAACTCCAGTTTTCCCATGCATTGAGATTTTAGGTTGGTTAATTGATCACACAGACACGCAAAAATGCTTGATCAACAATGAGAATGATGGGTGTCAGCATTTTTCTCCCAACAAAAGTTCAGAAGTACTAAAATATGAGGGACACAGACTTCGTGGTGAAGTTCTTTGAATTCCACGACACTAGTCGATTGATGTCCTCATGGTGAAAGCAGGACAAGAAATTCACAAATCGAAGCAATGGTTGGTATGGGACAATTAACCTGAGGGAGCCATACATCTACTTTATGTCTCTCATCTATCGATTGTATGGAGAAAAGGACTGCTCCAAATTCTTAGAATCATGGATTCCCCTGGCATACACTGTGGTGATCTCCGAGAGTAGCTTCAATTGGGGAGAAATAATCTCCAAGCAATTGAGCATCAGTGTACAACAGGCTTTGACGCCGAAAGAAGGATAAGAACCCTCTTATCACATGGCCTTGTATCTACTGGATGTATTCTGTGTGAGGAATGTATTCGTTGGGATGAATTTCTGTTGGCACATTCCAAAACTTCCTATTCATTTCTACTTCAACATTTTATGGGAGAATAGGTACACAAAATCTTATGCCCTTATTTTCGATGAATTCATCGCCCAAGTTCATTTCATTTTATTTAAAGCGGAATGCCCAAGGCTGTCTGTAGCAACTAAGAAAATGATATCGAAGGTAGGCCATTGGTATCTAGACAAACACACAACATATATTAGTGTGTTTGAGGCCACTGGAGCACCACATTTACTCCCTACAAATGGCCCAAACCAGCTCATTGTAGGATAAATTTGTTATCAGACGATCCTGCAAGGCTATAACGCAACACTAGTTAAGGACAAGAAATGAGCATTTATACCCTACGGCTTCCATGTGGGTTTTTATATAGTGAAAGACATTGCTCAATCCAAACAATAAGGTTTGAGTCAGCTTGAATTCAGTTTCCCGACAGGCGGGTTTCGCAAGCACGACCCTAAAGGCATGGTCCCCCAACACGCTTCACAATTATCGTCCTGTTGGCCATACGCGCATGACAAGTTTGAGGATGATATTTTTACAGAATTCACTCAGGACTAGCAAGAGTTATTACATAGGAAATCCAACCTGAACATGACCAGGTTCAAAGATATGAGCATGGATGAGAAGGTTGAGACAATAGTGCAGTCAACTCAGGAAGCCCTCAGGGTTAGAGAAGAAATCAGAGTAGCAGAGACCATAGAGGCACAAAGGAGAGGGTTGATGTTACTACAAGGATCTCAAAGGATCATCGATCAGCTAGAGAACGATCCTCAATTGATATAAAAGACAAGTATCCCCTTGGATGAACTAATCACAATCGATGAAGAGTCAATAAAACTGGAGGAAATCAGTGGTCTAGAAAACCCTAGAGTTCCATCACCTCATATTAGATGATCGATGACCATTCCAACCTAGCCTAAGGTTTCAAGAATGCTAGGGGAAAAAGGTGTACCAAACCCTTTGTTTGATCTAATAACTATCTATGACGATGAAGACAGTTCGGAGGTCTCCCTGGTAACTCTGATACTGATTATAGAGGAGAAGGAACCTGAGAAAACATCTGCCCCAAGTCTCGATGCTTCAGTTCAAAACCTTTCACAGAGTGACCATAAGGTTGAAAGTGTCTTAGACACTGAGTTGCTCAACCTGTTTAAGACCCCAAAAGACAAGTCGATGGATGAGCTAGGATCGGGTGGTCAAAAGGAAGAAGTTTAACAGCAAGAGATTGACACCTCGACAGTTGATTACCAAGTAAGTATTGAACCTATCACTGGTTCTTCAATCTTCGTCGATACCCCACCAGTTGATGAACAACAAACGGAGGTCGATCCATTGGATCATGTGAAAGAAGTCCAGGAACCAATCCTAGAACATAAACACACAGCAGGGAGCTTGGGAAACACTCTAACCTAGGGAGAAAAAAAAATACCTAAGCCTATTGATGATGTCATTGATATATAGGCGATCACCTATGATGGGAAGAGGAAGGCTATGATGAAGAGGACCACTAAGAAGAGAAGACTCACACTAGATAACTCAATTCTCATCACCACAGAGGAGAATATGCTCAGTACAAAACATGCTAAGATGTTTGAACTCATTGGCACAGGGATGGATATCATGGATGCCACATTGGATCGAGAAAGGAGAGATGAAAAGGAACTGGTCGCTGCACTAATGGAGTTGGAGCATCTGCGCCATTTGGAGAAATACTATCAAGACTCAACACATGCCACGGTGTTTCTAAGGAGTGAGTTCTAGGATGGTTATGCAAAGTTCACAGAAGAACGACATCTTTTCACTGTAGGTATAGACAATTTACAAGAAGATACCCTTATGGAACTGAAAACCTACAAGGATGTGGAGAGGTGGTATGAAAATCATACCAAGCGGTAGAAAGAATTGATTACATCATCACAATGCAAAAGGGTTGAGATGCAGAGGTGCATAAGATTCGAGTGTTAATTGATAACAACATTTATTAGATCAGAAAAGCAGTCAAATACTGGGTAAGTATGTCCCAGGAACCTCAGCGGGAGATACAGAAGAAGTGGGATGAATGTGAGAAGGTATGGGAAAATATCAATCGTGAGATGAAAGGCTTTGGCCTCCCAGAGTTCGGCTCACCCGAGGACTTTATCGACCTGCATGAAATAGTCAAGCGACATGCAGAACATGACTCAACATGGGTATTAGAGATCACACAGGTGGCAAGCACGGTGCTAGGAAAAATACAACAATTTATGGAACATCCGATTAAGGCTCGTGTAGTTCTGCAGAGGTTGAGTGTCAAAATAGTCAAATATAGAGAACAGGCAGTAGAAGTGAAATAAATTCTTTCAGCCCCGATGGACCAACACAGGTTCCTGTATGCCAACACATGAGAGTATCTCTTCATCAATTGGTCGAAATATGAGAAGAGTCATCCACTCCATTAGAACCATGGGATGATTCTTAGAGAACAAAGAGATCAAGCGCCATGTGGCGATATTTTGTTTTACTTAACTTAAACTTGTAGCAGTTATTTTTAGTTAGTGATTCTTTATAAATAAAGGGATCAACCTTTTAGCAAAGTTCGATGGTTTTGGGAAAAGACCCTCTTTTTGGAATTGTAAGGAACTATTTATGAACAACCTTAATTGAGAAGTAATGTTTAGGACCAAAGACAAAATTTTGTTTTTTCATCAAAGGTACTATGTGATTGAATTGAGGAGGAATTAATTCCACCGTTATTTCAGTAATTGATGTTGTTACGAGTAAGAGTTTTTTAATCAATTGATAAGTTATTTGTTTCAATATTTTTGCAGTTCTTGTTGTTAATAATGGAAAGCAAATCATTGTGTTAATGTGTGATTAATGTTAGAGCTAAGGAAACCATTTTTCTTACCATCATCTTATTACATGCGTATTTTTCTTACGATAATTGTATCTTAGTCAATGATGAAATACCAAAAAGTTAATGTATTAGTATTAATCTTGTAATAGGTGTGAATATATTTGTATGCATTCTTTAGCACAAGGGTTATCCCAAGCTCAGCCTTCTTCAGTAGTTAAGAATCCCTTCTACCAGTTGGTTTATACCAGGACACATCATTTTATCAGACTCATCTAATAAAATAAAAGACAAAAAAAAAGAACGTTTAAAACTGAAGGAGGAACTTTCATAGAAATATATCCTATCAATCATCACGTAAAGGCCATCGATAAATTAGCTAGATTGAAATATCTGGAGAGTCATTCCACCATCAAATGCTACAGAGTCTAATTGGGCCTCTAAGGCAGGTTTGGTTCCTACTGTTGAGTTAAAGGGATCTCATAACCCTCAACAGAATTGGTGCTAGAAGGAGGGCCTGAATGAATGAATGGATAAAAATATTTCTAATATAATATCTCGCATATCCTATAGATTCAAAACAACCCACATGCATGGCTAGTCATTCTCAAGACAACCCACATACAGAGAGTACTCCTAAAACAAGTAACTCACCCCAGCACGAGGAAGAAAACCTATTCCCTGAAATACCTTATGCTCTTCCTCACGAGGAGTTGAACCAATTCAAAATAATCACAATAGCTTACACTCAGAAAATTGGATCGTTTCCCTTAGCCCCATTACTTCCTCATAAAAAAAAAGTAAGCAGACAAGTGGTTGATACCCCTGAGCAAGTTTTTGTTCACACAGTAGAAGACTTGATATATTTTTCCCTCACTGAGATCAAGCAACCCCTTAACCTAATCCCCGAAATTCCAGCTAGTAACTACTCTGAACCATAAGATTTCTAATCTGACGAGGAAGGGTTTAACTCAGATCATTCATTTTCAAAATCAAACAACATGGAGGATAATAATGATAGTAACGAAGAGAGGGGAAATCCACCTCCAAATAATCAACCTTGGTTGGCCATATATTCTTTGGAAATCCCAGGATGGGTACATAACCTCCCTCAACATCTAGAAAACTACTTCCCAAGTTTGACCCTGAAACCTCTGGATTGCCTGAAGCCATATTAAAAAGTTCATACTAGCGATAAGACTGATGAACGTACAACATGAGGACATAGTATGTAGAATTTTCCCCTATACCTTTGAGAATTTTTCCTTGACTTGGTATTTTAACTTTCCCGTAGGGTCCATAACTAGTTAGATGAAGTTTCAAAAATATTTCTTAGACAAATTTGCAGAAGAAACCACTACAGGATCTTTTATGGTTGAACTCTTTGACCCCACCATGAGTTCAAAATAAAAGGTTAAAGACTTCAATCAATGGTTTACCACTATCCTGAACAAATTTCAACCCGAAGCTAAACCTACTCAAGAATTGTAAATTGAGGTATATGTTAATGCTTTCCATGCTTCTATTTCTATGTTTGTGAAAAGGGTTGCCAAACATACCCTAGCTAAGAATTTCGAGGAAGCCAAAACGATTAAATTTCAAATGAAGGGATGCAAAGAGGGTCAGGTCTCATTATTTAAGAAACAAGTTCAACCTCCGCCTAGGAGAGGACTGTTGTTGACTAGACCTCTGAGAAAAATAGAACAAGGTATCGAAAAGGGAAGCAAGGACATCGAAGACCTACAACGGATGATAAATAAACTGTCAAATAAAATTGTAGACATGAAAAGAAGTGTCGGGGAAGGAAACCAAGGTCAAAGAACCTATAAACCCTTTTTCAAGAGAAACCCACCTTTTAAAGTGATTGAACCTCCTCCAACCAACTTAAACATCGACCTAGGTAATGTGGCATTCTACTCTTTCTGTATGTATCATCAAGAGAAACATTTTGAAAGAGATTGTCCCCAATGGGTGCATGCTATGAATTTAATGGCCAAGTGGTTCCTAGACAAATTTTCCCTTATCGAACAATCAAGCAACTCAGCGGTAAACATCGTCGATTAGGAGGAAGTTGAGCCGCCGGAAGAAACAACCATGTTGTTGTGGGATCCTGACTTGTCGATGCCTTCCGATGATGTATTTGAGGTTCAAGAACCACCCGCTGAGGTTTTGGCTATGCAAACACAAAGTAAGGGTCAACTGGTCTCGAAGGATCTTACCATTGTCCAATCTTCTAGGGAAAAAAAAACAATTGATCACTCGAAAGCACATTTTTTCTCCCAAAGAATTCCTATAAACATCCATACACGGGAATCACCCAAGCTAGACTACAAACTAGTAGAAGACTTTAAAAAGTTGAAGGCTAATGTGTTGGTCATGGACATGTGTAGAATTCCCCAGCAAAAGGAATTTTTGTTACAAGCCTTGAAGTCAAAAGAAGCCCCTATAACAAGCACTGGCCTAGGGGAAGTCCCAGCTCCCACAGATCCAAAGAATAAACCAAATGTGAATTATTGTTGTGTAGATAAAAAAGGAAAGACTTTTGTCCCACCTTTCCTTTTAACGTTTGAAGTCTTCAACCAAAACCTCCATAATTGTTTAGTCGACTCAGGGGCATCCTCCAATGTCTTGCCATTATATGTCTGCAAGAAATTAAACATGGTTCCGGTCAAAATTAATAAACACATTATACAACTAGACAGAACTCAGGTAAAATTTATTGGGGAACTTAAGGAGGTCATGATCAGAATGGCTACACACCCGAAATTTGTTCAAGTAATTGACATCATTGTAGTAGATATACCAAAAGCTTATGGACCACTACTTAGTCGAGATTGGTCTAAGAAATTGAATGGATACTTTAGCATGGACTGGGCTCACCTTTTGTTTCCATTAAAGGGACATTCCAATGTGATTAGGATCGATACGGAAAGGTATCTCAAACATACTGTCACCAATTTAGAATCCTTCAACGAACCCTCATCGATAGATTTCCCCGTGCTAGGAAACTACTCCTGCGATTCTGATTTCGAAAATTTCACTCCTCTCTCATATGATGTTCCTCTCATTCAAAACTCTGAAATGGATTTTCAAGTGAATCTACTAGTAGCGGTGGAAGAAATCCTCTTCTGCCAAGAACCTATGTTGGAAACCACACACAAGGTATGCGGAGAGGAGGAAGTAACTAGGCATGAAGAAGATGATAAATTTTTCTCACAAGTTTGGACCCTCTACTTTGATGGGTCTAAATCACAAGAAGGGTCAGAAGCAGGGTGTATCCTCATTGACCCAAAGGGGAAGAAAAATTTTGTGTCCTATAGACTAGAATTTGAATGCACTAATAAAACTGTCGAGTATGAATCTTTGGTGCAGGGATTAAAGAAATCCATAGCCTTAAACATTAAATAACTAAAAAAATTCAGGGACTCTGAAATTATCATCAGGAAAGTAAAGACTACTATACCTTGCAACTCACCCCACCTGAGGAATTATCAACAGGAAGTGCATATGCTAATAGAACATTTTGAGGTGTTTAATATTACTGTGGTTCCTAGTACAAGGAATACTCTTGTTGATTCCCTAGCTATTGCAGCCTCGAAGCTATCCCATTTAGAAGACTATGAGGCCTTGAGGTTCACTGTGGAACTACTCTACAAACCATCAGTACCCAACAATATTTCTAATTGGAAAGTTTTTGAAGGAGATGAGAAGATTATAGACTTTCTAACCAATCAGGAAAATTTTAAAGATCTAGCTATTGATGATGAAGTATTCCAAGAGAAACTAGCAGAAACCGATTTCCACGAACGAAAGGACGAAAAAAATCACTCTAGCACCAAACCAAGGTTTCACTCGATACCGAAGGGGGTAGCCAATCTGGAAAACCTTTTCGACCTGAGGGAGAGATTCAAAGGGTCAACGAACACAAAGACAGGGAGTTTGTGTCCCATATACAAGACTATAAATCTAGGAACCGCGGAAAACCATAAGAATATAAATCTAGGCAAAACAATGTCTAAAGAAGAAAGGAAATCTTATCTAAAACTTTTTAGAGAATATCAAGATGTTTTTGCGTGGTCCTACCGAGAATTGAAAACTTATGACACTCACATTATTCAACACACAATCCCGTTAAAATTTGGAGTAAAACCCTTTCAATAGAATCTCAGGAAGTACCATCCATATTTGGAACCCCTCATGTATCAAGAGTTAAAAAAATTACTAGATGTTAAGATTATCTTTCAGGTTAGACACTATGCCTGGGTGGAAAATTTGGTTCTTGTCAAGAAAAAGTCTGGGGAAATCCGCCTGTGTGTATATTTCATAAATCTTAATAGAGAATTAGAAAAGGATAACTACCCAGTCCCACCGATGGAACACCTCTTGTAGACCATGTCTGGTTCTGAGATTTTCTCCCTTCTAGATGGTTTTTCAGGTTACAACCAGGTTCTAGTCTCAGAAGAAGGTTGATTGAAAACTAACTTCAGAACCAAGTGGGGAAATTTTGCTTATAAACGCATGCCCTTTGGGTTGATTAATGTAGGAGAAACCTTCCAAACAGCCATGTATGTAGCTTTTCATGGATTGATTAACAAATGTGTAGTAGTGTATTTGGACGACGTGACTGTGTATTCAAAAAACAGAAAATATCACATCCAACATCTAACCTAGATTTTCGAAAGGTGTAGGAAATATGGAATATCTTTAAACCCTAAGAAAACTATCTTTGGTGTTGAGGAAGGGAATTTACTAGGTCATATTATATCTCAAGCATGAATTTGCATAGATCCAGAACGAATTAAGGAAATAGTTCATCTTCCCTTACTCCACAACAAAAAGGCTATGCAAACCTTCTTTGAGAAAATTACTTCATTGAAACTATCAAACCCTTACAAATAATGATTCGCAAGGATGTTGATTTTAAGTGGGATTACGACCGAAAATATTCTTTCAACAATATCAAGACTGCAATATCTCAAGGTCGGGTGTTGCAAAGTCCTGACTTTAGTAAATATTTTTTACTCTATACTTTCGCCTCCAACCAATCCTTAGCTACATTGTTTACCCAGAAGGATGATGATAACAAAGAGGCACCGGTATCATTCATGAGCACTAACCTCCAAGGGGCTGAATTGAATTACCCTGATATATACAAACATGCTTATTTGGTGTACAAAGTATTAAATTTTTTTAGATCTTTCATCCTAAAAAATCACACCCAATTCATCATGCCTAATCCCGTTGTCCAATCCCTATTCACTAAGCGGGAGATGGGGGAGAGAAGAGGATATTGGATGGCAGTTGTCCAAGAATTTTCTCTAGATATAAAATCTATCAAGTTAGTAAAGGGACAAGGATTGTGTAAACTGGTTGCAGAAGCCCAGGACCGAATAAATCAAGACTGTGGGTGGGAGAATGAATTAACATTATGGTGTAGTGAAGATTTATACATTACCCCAGGGAAAGAGTCTTTGTATGGAAAAATGATTTACCTCATGCATCATGGGACCTGCCCAGAAATCCTAAACCCCTAAGAAAGGAGGGATCTCAGACTAAAATCTACACAATATCGCCTCATAAATTCAATACTTTTCCACGTAAATTATGATGGGGTACTGTTGAGATGTCTCAAACATGAAGATGCAGATAAGGTTCTGAGGGAGATTCATGATGGTCCTGCAGGTGGAAACTTTGCAAGGAACATCACTGCTCACAAAGTACTAAGAGTCAGCTATTACTGGCCTACATTATTTAGATATTCTCATACATACGCTAGAAACTATAAAACTTGCCAAATGAGCGTGGGGAGAGAAAAGAGAGAAGTTGTCCCACTCCAGCCAATGACCATATCCAGACCATTCGAGCAATGGGGGTTATATTTCATAGGGGAAATTACCCCGAGTTCTTCAAAGAAACATAGATACATACTAACTGCTATGGACTATTTTACGAAATGGGCAGAGCCCATTCCTCTGACTCACATGAATGAAAAGGTGGTAATCCAATTCATAAAAAAGCAGCTGATCAGAAGGTTTGGTATGAATTTCGTTCTTGTTTTTTACAATGCCACTTACTTTTCTTCCACTCTACTAACATATTTTTCTCTAGACAAAGGAATCATAATCAGATACTCTACAAATTACTACCCACAAGGAAATTAAGTGGCATAATCAACTAGTAAGAAACTAGTGAATATACTGAAGAAGATAGTTGCGGACAATCAGAGGAATTGGCATAGCTCGCTTCAGAATGCCTTATGGGCAGACAAAGCAACACCCAAGGAAGCTATAGGGAACTCCCCATACTTTCTGGTATACGGGCAAGAATCCATTCTCCCAAATGGGTTATATCTTCCATCCCTTCAGCTTTCTCAGGGTTCAAGAGGACAACCCTCATCAGTTATTCAACAAACAATTGATACCCTCATCATGCTGGAAGAGGAAAGGGAGAAATAAAAATCAAATTTCGTCGCTCATCAACAGATAGTTAAAATATGGTTTGACAAGCATAAGGCCAAAGAAAAGAATTTTGAGGTAGGGGACTTAGTCCTGAAATGGGATAGAGAAAATGAACCTAAGGGAAAACATTCGAAGTTTTAGAATCTATGGCTCAGACCTTTCCAGATATACGAGAAAATTGGGGCAGGCATGTATCGGTTGCAAAATCTGAGGGAGGAACCCGACGCCCTCCCGATGAATGGCCAAGCCGTGAAATAATATTTCTGTTAATTTTTTTTTATTTTTTTTTAAAGAGAGATTTGTGTGTGTGTCTTTTCATGTTATTTTCTGATTAGGATAAATGTGTAGGTGTAAGACTGATTGCAGATTCCTTGTATTCCTATTTTTATTTTGTTTTCTATTTTCTTGCAATAAAGTTGTGTTCCGCAAGGCATTGGTTGACCCAAATCAATATGGTGTAGCTAAACTTTGCTACTAACTCAAGCTCACATGCAACATAAGAAATGTTGGGCAATTGCATTTTTGCTTCAAAGAGTTCTATATATTCTCTTTGCAAACAAACGACCTTAGTGAGTGATGAAGTGTCCTCCTGGTGGTCTAGGAAAGCCTAAAGAGAAATATGGCAATTTGGAAAGGACCACATGTGCCTGTAGACAGAGCTAGGAATAATTTCACTTTAACCAATTCATCTTGCAGATAACAGTCGTCCTCCTCTCCCACTCGCTTAGGGAATCTATGCCAAAAATAAATCAATCATATTAAATGAGTGAAAAGTAGGAGAGGGTATGCAGATAACTCTGTTGGGGCTCTGGATGCTCGCTGGCATCGGAGCAAGGTCTGTGACATCGATCTGACTCCGCCGAGGCTATGGACGCTCACCGACAGTAGAGTAACACCGTAGCAAGTGAATGATGACAACTAAAATTGTCTCATCATAGTGAATGCTTTACCCGGCTCTTGTCAAAAGGGGACGTATGTCACGGTCAACAGGAATGAAGGTGGAATAAAGGTTAAAAATCCATAGGTGGGCCCGGATTCACAAACCCGGGGATTTGTAAACACATGGAGAGGAAAGACTTTGATAAAAGTAAAGACATTTAGTTTCTCAACTAGCTTCTACATCAGCTAGGCCCAAGGGAAGGGACAAAGATTCTTCTTTTTTCTAGAGAATCGCCATTTGTTGAGCGCTCAACACACCCTAAAAGATTTTATGAAATTCTGTCACTTTTGGGTATCACATATTTTCTTTTGTTTTACTGTCTGAATTGAGTTCAATATGGAGGGATGCTTATCTTTGTTTTCATGACTCTTATCGATCAAATCGGATTTGTTTGAACTTGTTAAATGAGACCTTGTGTCTAAAATAACCCTACATTCTAACTAAGAATCTGCAACTAACATTGTGACAAGTGGGCTTGTGTTCGGCGTTGGCGAAATCCAAGCAGGAAAAATGGCCACACAACAACAATAATCGTTGATCACCGATGCACCATCGACGTCGGTAAAAGGCAAAGTAATTTTGTGTTAGTTATTAGCCACGAAGATTCAGGAGATAGTCGATCCCCATCGACGTCGATGAAATATGAGAGGGATAAACATTGACAAAATACATGACAAACCCCCAATAGCCGATGAAGGATGTGCTTGTTTGAGGTCGGTGAAATCTTAAAGGGTTAAATCATTGAAACTTTCTGCATTAAACACATCACCAATCACTGACCCCCGATGCACTTTCGACATCGACAATTTTTGAGGGAGTTAATCTGGGAGCACTTGGTTAAGCTTATCGTTGATCGTTGATCCTTGATACTTTTCGGCATCGGCGGTGTAGGATATGTTGTTAGAATGATTAGCTAAGAGAAAGTCCCCAATTCTGAATAACACGATTAAATGAAGACGTTAGTTTCAAGTGCCACATGTCTTTGTCGCATAGGGATTTTGTACGGTCTAGTTGTGTCTCGAGTCACCTTAAGGTTCCCTGTGTCCTAGTCATACTTCTGAGTTAGATTTACCACATCAGCTCTATATGACAAGATGGATCGGCATCGGATCTTTTTTCCGGAGATATCAACGAACAATGTTTAAAGAGAAGCCCTGATTGTCGATCCACCAGTTAGATTAGCAAAATGATGGGATGCTTTCAACACGATATCAAATCAGATTTTATCATTTAATAGGCCAATTAATGTTTCACTCCATATACATTATTACCTCATGCGTTTATTGAACAACAAAAATTTGAAATCGTCGATAGGCCACGTTATAGCCCGCACCCACGCCGTTGACCTACGATCGAATTTTATTTTAAACATAATGAAGATCTGGCGGAAGATTTTGTAGAACCGCACTCATATCCCGAATTGAATAACTAATACGACAAGGTAATTTCATCTCTATTTAAATCACAAAAAAGGCTTAGGACACTTCCATTCTGCACACAAGTTTCCATTTCTAGAGAATCCAAAGAAGCGAAGCGAGCGTCTCAAGACCGTGTTGATTCTCAAACCAACAAAACTAGGTTAAGCTAACAATAAAGGTATGTGTTAAATTGTATCAGTTCGACAGTCTTGATTTGTTATATATCAGCATTTGATCTTTTACATAGGGTCTAACTATGTTCTAGCTGCAGGAAAAAATGCCTCCAAGAAAGCCAACAACCAGACGCTCGTCGAGGGTGCCTAAGTTAAAGGAGGCAAAAATTGGTGAGAGTTCTTCTCCGAAAACTACGAGGCAATTGGAGAACACTCCCAGGGTGGATCCTATCATTAAAACCTCAACGAAGAAGGTGTTCATTCAACCCCCTACGTTTGGCGATACAGAAGTAGCCACTGGGTCAAAAATAATGCTCCCACAGTGGGGAGATCTATTCAATAGGATCAATAGGAAAGATTACCCAAAGTGTATCCCACACAGTGACTCAGATGTAAGGGAACTCAACGACTAGGTGTTCTGAAATATCCGATGGTCCTTCTTACACATGATAGCCTGTTGAACTCCAGTTTTCCCATGCATTGATATTTTGAGTTGGTTAATTGATCACACAAACCCGCAAAAATTCTCGATCAATGATGAGAATGATGGGTATGTCAGAGTTTTTCTTTCGAGAGAAGTTTAGAAGTACTACAAGCTCAGGGACCCAGAGGAGTGACTGAACACAGACTTCATGGTGAAGTTCTATGAATTCCACGACACTAGCCGGTTGATGGCCCCATGGTGAAAGGAGGGAAATAAATTCACAAACAGGAGCAATGGCTGGTATGGGACAGTGAACCTAAGAGAGTCATACATATACTTGATGGCTCTCATCTATCGATTTTATGGAGAAAAGGACCACTCCAAGTTCTTAGAAGCATGGAGGCCCCTGGCATACACTATGGTGATCTCTAGGAGTAGCTTCAACTGGGTAGCAATAATCTCTAAGAAATTGAGCATCAGTGTACAACAGGCTCAGACGCTGAAAGAAGGAGAAGCACCTGCTTTTCACATGGCCTCGTATCTGGTGGATGTAATTTGCACGAGGAATGTATTCGTCGGGATGAATTTGATTTGGCACGTTTCAGAACTTCCTATTCATTTCTACTTCATCATATTATGGGAGAACATTTACAAAAAATCTTATGCCCTTATTTGCGATGAATTCATCGCCCGAGTTTATTTCATTTTATTTAAAAAGGAATTCCCAAGGTTGTCTGTAGTAGCCAAAAAATGATATCGAATGTAGGCCATTGGTATCTAGACGAACACAAAACCTATATTAGGGTGTTCGGGGCCACCGGAGCACCACATTTACTCCTTTCTCATGTCCTAGACCGGCTCATTGTAGGATAAATTTGTTATCAGATGATCCTGCAGGGATATAACGCCACACTATTTAAGGACAAGAAATGACCATTTATACCCTACAAATTCCATGTGGGGTTTTATATAGTGAAATACATAGCTCAAGACAAACAAGAAGGTTTGAGTCAGCTTGAATTTAGGTTCCCAACAGGTCGATTTCGCAAGCACGACCCTAAAATCCTGGTCCCCAACACGCTTTACAAGTATCATCTTGTTGGCCATACGTGCATGACAAGTTTGAGGATGAGATTTTTACAGAATGTGCTCAGGACTGGGAGGAGGTATTATAGAGGAAATCCAACCCAAACATGACAATTTTCAAAGCTATGAGCATGGATGAGCAGGTTGATACAATAGAGAAGTTGTATCAGGAAGCCCTCAAGGTTAGAGAAGAAATCAGAGCAGCAGAGACCACAGAGGCACAAAGGAGAGGGTTGTTTTTACTAGAAGGAGCAGAAAGGATCATCGATCAACTAGAGAACGATCATCAACTGATAGAAATGATGAGGATCCCCTCGGATGACCCAATCACAATTGAAGAAGGTCCAAGTGGCTTAGATTCAACAGAACTAGAGGAAATCACTGGTCTGGAAAACCCTAGAGTTCCATCACCTCATATTAGATAATCGATGACCATTCCAACCCAGTTTGAGGTTTCAAGAACGTCACGTGAAACAAGTGTACCAAACCCCATGTTTCATCTAATAACTATTTATGACGATGAAGAGATTTCAGAGGTCTCTCTGGTAACTCCGATACCAATTACAGAGGAGAAGGAACCTGAGAAAACATCTGCCCCAAGTACCGATTCTTCAGTTCAAAACCTTCTGCAGAGATACATAAGGTCGAAATCATCTTAGACACTGAGTTTCTCGACCTGTTTAAGACACCAAAAGATAGCTCGAGGGATGAGCTAGGATCGGGTGGTCAAAAGGAGGAAGTTCAACAACGAGACATCGATACCTCGATAGTCGATTACCAAGTAAGTATTGAACCTATCATTGGTTCTTCAATCTTGGTCGATACCCCACCAGTCGATGAACAACAAATGGAGGTGAAGCCATCGAAGCATGTGAAAGAAGTCCAAGAACAAATCCTAGAACATATACACACAATAGGGAGCTTGCGAAACACTCTAACCTGGGGAGAACAACAAATCCCTAAGCCTGTTGATGAGTTCATCGATATACATACAATCGCTTATGACAAGAAGAGGAAGGCTATCATGAAGAGGACTGCCAAGAAGAGAATATTCACACTAGATAGCTCAATTCTCATCACCACAGAGGAGAATATGGTTAATACATAACATGCTAAGATTTTTGAGTTCATCGACGCAAGGATGGATATCACGGATGCCACGTTGGATCGAGAAAGGAGAGATGAAAAGGAACTGGCCACTGTACTAAAGGAGTTGGAGCATCTGCGCCATTTGGTGAAATACTATCAAGACTCAACATAGGCCACAATGTTTCTGAGTGAGTTCCAAGATGCTTATGCAAAGTTCATAGAGGAATGACATATTTTCACTGCAGGTATAGTTGATTACGAAGAGGATACCCTTATGGCACTGGAAACCTGCAAGGATGTGGAGAGGTGGTATGAAAAATATTACCAAGTGGTAGAAATAATGTATTACATCAACGCAGTGCAAAAGTGTCAAGATGCAGAGGCGCATGGGATTTGAGTGTTAAGTGATAACAACATTTCTCATATCATAAAAATAGTTGAATACTGGGTAAGTATGGCCCAAGAACCTCAATGAGAGATATAGAAGAAGTGGTCCGAATGTGAGAAGGGTTGGGAAAATATCAATCAGGAGATGAAAGGAATTGGACTCCCAGATTTCGGCTCACCCGAAGACTTTGTCGACCTGCATGACATAGTCAAGAAACATGCAAAACATGACTCAACATGGGAATTAGAGATCGCATAGGTGGAAAGCATGGATCCAAGACAAATACAACAATTTATGGAACATCCAATCAAGGCTCGTGCAGTTCTACGGAGGTTGAGTGCAAAAATAGTCAAATATAGAGAACGGGTAGTAGAAGTGAAAGAAATTATTTCAACCCCGATGGACCAGCACAAGTTCCCTTATGCCAACACATGCAAGGATCTCTTCGTCAAGTGGTCAGAATATGAGAAGAGTCATCCACTCCAGTAGAACCATGAGATTATTCTCAGAGAACAAAGAGATCAAGCACCACGTGGCGATATTTTGTTTTACTTAAATTAAACTTATAGAAACTATTTTTAGTTAGTGATTCTTTATAAATAAAGGGATTGACCTTTTAGCAAAGGTCGAAGTTTTTGGGAAAAGACCTTCTTTTTGGAATTGTAAGGAACTATTTCTGAACAACTTTAATTGAGAATTCATGTTTAGGACCAGAGACAAAAAAAAAAAATTCGTTAAAGACATTACATGATTTAATTGAGGAGGAATTACTTCCACCTTTATTTCAGTAATTGATGATGTAATGAGTAAGAGTTTCTGAATCTATTGATAAGTTATCTGTTTCAATATTTTTGTAGTTTTTGTTCTTAATGATGGAAAGCAAATCATTTTGTTAAGGTGTGATTAATGTTAGAGCTAAGGAAACTATTTTTCTTGCCATCATCTTATTACATGTGTATTTTTCTTACGATAATTGTATGTTGGAGTTACTTCACACACACCTAGGATTTCTTTTTCCTAAGGTTTTTCCTTGTTTATTATTTATAATTAGTCATTATCCAGTCTCCTAT
>SNQJ01S0019387.1:173801-192692 GCA_010110895.2 Picea sitchensis
AATTACCCAGCGGTAGATTGGCAAGCATACACTGTTTTCAAAGAAGTTAAGAACTTTCGGTCCTATCTTTTGAATTCAAGGATGAAAGTCATTGTCCCCTACCCAACCGTGAGGAACTTGTTAGTGCAGAAGGAACTAGGAGAAAAGAGAGCCAACTGGGTCACCTCCTTGCAGGAGTATGACTTAGAAATCACCACAGCTCAGATAGTGAGAGGCTAAGGGTTATGCAAGTTAGTTGTTGATTCAGCAGCAGGATAGCAAGAAGAAAGCGATACGTCAAACCTAGGACAACGCGATCAAAGTCTAATCTGTTGCGCACAAAACACTGTTAGTCCTTGGTACGACGATATAAGATTTTGTCTTGAACATGGGTCAGCCCCCCGTCACCTGGACCCCTCTAAAATAAGAGCGTTGAGATTAAAGTCTTCCCCCTTTCATCTGGTTAATGGTGTTTTGTTTCGTCAGAATTTTGACGGCGTACTGATGCGTTGTCTTGAAAAAGACGAAGCAGAAAAAGTCTTGCTAGAGTTGCATGCAAGAGAAGCTGGCGGTCATTTTGGTGGTGACACCACCACTCATAAGGTTTTAAGAGCCAGTTATTACTGGCCCACGATTTTTAGAGACGCCCATGCCTTGTGTCGTAAATGTGTCATTTGTTAGAAAGCATCAGGGCGGTTACAAAAACCAGCGTTTCCTTTGCAACCCGTTTCAGTAGATTCTCCTTTTCAGTAGTGGGGCCTTGATATCATAGGTCCGATCAACCCTCCATCCTTGCAACAACAAAAGTTTATTGTGACAGCCACAGATTACTTTACCCGATGGTCTGAAGCTGCTGCGTTAAGAACTGTCAACACCAGTCAGGTTATTGCCTTTCTAAATTTGAATATTATCACTCGTTTCACTATCCCTGACTGTTTAGTATTCGATAATGCTTCTTACTTTTCCTCCCTTGAGATGAGCAAGTTTGCTTTGGATAAAGGAATTAAGTTGAAGTATTCTGCTAGTTATTACCCCTAGGGCAACGGATTGGCAGAATCGACAAACAAGAACTTGATCAAAATCATCAAGAGAACGGTGGTTGAAAATCACAAAAATTGGCACAATGCCCTGCTAAACGCGTTGTGGGCTGATAGGGTAACGCCAAAAGATGTTGTAGGTAACTCCCCCTTTATTCTCATTTATGGCAGAGACGCAATTCTGCCTCCTCATATTCTTCTTCCTTCACTCCAGTTGTCGCAAAAAGTCCAAGAAGAAGATTGTCCCCCTTTAGAAAACCGAATTAATGCTTTGATGAAGCTAGAAGAGGTAAGAACCCAAGCTAAGCGTAAGTTAGATCAACATCAACAATTGGTTAAAAGATGGTTCAATTCTAATTCTGCTTCTGATAGAAATTTTGAAGTAGGATATCTCGTCCTGAAGTGGGACAAACCACACGAGGGAAAGGGTGAGCACACAAAATTTCAAAATTTGTGGCTTGGACCGTTTGTAATTGCTGAAAAGTTGGGTCCTAGTTCTTTTCGATTGCAAAATCTTGAAGGGCAGCCTGACACCTACCCGGTGAATGGCCAAGCCTTGAAAAGATACTTTGCCTGATAACTACCCTTGTATATCTTGTACATATTTTGCTTTTGTTTGCTTGTTGTTTTGTTTTTGAGTTTTCTTTAAATTTATCAGTTTGTGTTTTACACATACCTGTACACTGAGCTATTCAGACAAAGATAATAGAAAATACCTTCGCTAAAATAACTGCTAAGAGAAAGGTATAAACATCAATGGTATATTTCTGAAATTTATATCTATGTTGGAAAAGTTTGTTGTTTAAAAGAAGATAGATGATTTCGATCTCTGAGTAAAGCTTGTCATGATCATCTATTATCTTTTTACGCTGTCCCTATTCCGTAAAGGAATGACTCAGAGGATGTCTCCCTGGATTAGGAAGTTGTTTTTATAAATAAAACATCTCTGGATCTAAATAAAGGATAGTTCTAAAAAATATTGATGAGGTCTAAGAAAAAATATGTTGAAATATCATGATTTTCAGCGTCACCCCGCTCGACTATATATCTATGAAAAGAAGAAACAATTTTTTTTTTTTATTAATAAGAGCTGTGGGAAGTGCTTGTAAACCCGCCGGGATGCTGAACAGGTCCGCTGGCAATGGGTAAATGTATGCATGGCGCCAAGACAACTTCGTCGGGGTACTGAACAGGCCCGCTGGCAGTGAAGCAATGTCGAGTATATGAAAATTTGTAAATAACAAACCTCCTTAATGTCCTTTATTCGGATCCAGAACTTCTTGGCAGGATACAGATGTCAGAGTGGGTTAAATGGCAACCCTGTCGAGGCTATGGACGCCTGCTGGCAGCAGTGGCTCTGTCAAAAGTATTAGAGATTTTATCTTTAATGTCGTGACTTGATGGTCTTAAGACTTTTATCAGTTATCATCCTTTAGACGCTGCTGGAATAGTGGGTTAATGATGATGTTTATATGATTTTCTGGTTGTTGTTTTTGAGTTGGAATTATCTTTGTTGTCCTAATCTGAGTTTGTCCCTTTTGGCAGAGATAACTACTTCTACCAGTGCGTCGCCATTGTTTGGCAGCCAATTAACATTTTTCCATTGTCTTATAAGCTACCTACACCAATGTTTTGCAAACATCAATTTTTCGTCGCAATTTTCAAATAAACGACACTTTTATTTTTTGCGACATTTGCACATTTACCTCCGTTGTTGTTTTCACGATTGTAAGCGTGAAAACTTGGTATTTCATAGTCGCATTAAAATCATTATTTGAACTGTCGTTATCCTTCTTGTTGATATGCCCATTGCGATTACATTTCACTTATCGTTATGTAGCTGGCAAAACTTTTGATCTGTGCTCTTTGGACATTCTTAGATTGATTGTGTGACTTTGTCTCATTGAATTGCGATGCATTGGCATTTGGATTTATATGTTCTTTGATTTGATCTACTTGACCATTGGTTTCATGAAAATACATAGGTGTTATGGTTAAATTCTTCATATATATCTTTTAATATGATACCTATGTTCGTGTTTTCAAAACTATTGGTATGTTGATTATATGAAGACCCATTGGCACATTGGTTAAACTCTTGATGTGAGTTGTTAAAATACATTGGCGCATGGTTAAACGTTTGGTATTAGTCTCAATTTGTATGATTGGTTTTAAAACTATGGCATAACGTTGATTGCGCGCGTTGGTTTATACACTTACCATTTGTTTCATTGGTCAGCCAAGTGACATGATTGTTGAACTATACTATAATGGGTAGAACAACTATAAGCCGACGGTTGTACCTTGGCAATAACTATTATGCATGGCAGAGATAAGCTCCACCACCTTCGCACGATGACATTAATGTCTATCCCTTATCCCTGTTTTACCTCTGCCTGCTCGGGTAACCCTTTGTGCACTCTGCTCCTGTGTATGCGATGATCCAAACCCTGGCTCATTCACTGTGTGCTCGGCTCCATGGCATCGGTGGTGCGAATCGAGACGAACGGTAGCCAAGCCTTGCTACTGTTCGACAGTGCCCGAAAAGACTTGGAGGATAACGGTTGGCTCACCTTTATACAACGATTTGAGGGTTTTAATCTCTATGTTGCACAACAGTTCGCCCTGACTTTTGATGGCTGTAGAGCCAAGGTGGGCGACATTCAGTTGGAAATCGATGAGGAATTTATTAGTTCTGCTACAGGGTTACCTGCCTCGGGACAGCGTTGGTTCAAAACTTCTAAGGTCGAGGAGGTGCCATGGCCGCTACTGTTTTTCTCGCGAAATGTCACATCTTGTGACAGAGGTATGCCCATCTCCACGCTTAAACCATGATGGCACGATACTTTGATGGTGGTCAAACAATTTATGACCTGTGAGGGTCGATATGGACTCGTTTTTCTCTACCACCTTCGTTTGTTAATGAATTTTATGGGATACCCGTTGAATATGCCCTTTTACTTCCAGTGTAGCCTGTATAAAATGTCGAAAAGGTTTAAAATGGAGAAGGCCGATAGTAGCCTGTTCCACCATGGATTAATTAGACTTATCATTTTTCATCACTTAAGTCTTCATGGTGATAGATGGCGAGCTTTTATTGCTCGGAATGGTTTTGATGATACAGACCCGGTCCAGGTTGACAAGCCTGTGATTAACAAAGCTAAGGTCGAGCCACCCGTGCTCTTCCATGTCCTACTGCCCTCTCTTAAACCCTCGGTCGACCCTGATGTTGACTTACCAGACGCTATAACTGAGAAGGATGAGGCTATTAAAAAGCCTGTAAGCAAAAAGGCCAAGGCGAACCCTATTGTTGATGCTAAGAGTAAAAAGAACGCTCGGTTGATTTCGAGGATGGCTAGGAATAAACCTAAACCCACTGCTGAGAAGAAGCCCATAGTCCTTAGTGAGGATTTAGACTCTGACATAGAACGTTTCCTAGCCAGTGAGTACCCTTACTCACAGGGTCTATGCTCCGAGCTGCCTTATGACTTCGTGTTGAATCTTCCCCCTTGCCTAAAGAATAATCCTAGCTACCCTAGGATCAAACTACCTAACGAAACCCTTGGCAACTTAACCAAACCCTCACCTGCACTTTCGAAGCCAGCACAGTCATCCTGTGACCAGTGTGATTTATGGTTGGAATGATATTATATAGACGTTCCCCTACTTCAATCGAAAATCCAATCATTGGAAAATCAAGTCGCAGTATTGACCGGCCAAAGAGTCAAACTTCAAGCGACTGATAGGAAGCAGAGAACCACTGGTTCCATCGTTTTCAAGAATGTTGAATCGGCCACAGCCATTGTCAACTCCAAATTGTCATGATCAAGCTGTCTGCTCGCCATACAGGTATGAATTTTGCTATCGTTTTTGTTGTGTGAATGATCAGGGTTAATATAATGATTTGAATTCTGTTTTCAAATAGCTCTGTCTGTCATTCACAATGGCTCTGTCATTCGGTGTTCATCCTTTACATTGTTTCACTTTGCTAAAAATAAATGAAATTTTGATTTGGATATACGATTTGCTCATTCCCAGTTTAGCCACCGATAGATTTTTATTGGATTTGATTGGTTTTCGATTGGATTTGATCTGATTGTTGCTCTGATTGAGTTAACAAAATTGATGGTTTGCTTTCGATTGGATTGGTTTGTATCCAATTTGAACAGGAAGTTTTTCATTCTAGATTTAGAATGTGATCATGTTTTGATTTCATTCCGTTTTGGTTAGTTTGTATGTTGTGATTGTCGAATGATTTCATGAGTTTGGTTGTTACGATATTTTAATATGTTGTGTCACATAATTTTCTAAATCGGGAATACAACTCTGTTCGATTTGAATTTGGAAGGAAAGATTCTGTTTTTATGGAAACAATACTCTCATTTAAGCATGTGCAAATGCGCCCGAACCGTGGAATGGTTTTGATTCATAATAACTATGGTAAAACCCCAACTGTTCGATTCCTTCTTATTTTGATTATCCCGTATCTTGAGTTGGAAAGATTGTTTTATGAGTTGGATTCATATTATAATTGCTGCTCTGTTTGATTTACAAAACGAATTGATCGACCTTCGTTATCTCTGTCAAATCTGGTTGTAATTCGTTTTGAAATGAACGGTTTCGTTCATTGTCAATCAAGTCTGTCTGCCCCAAATAGTAATAAAAAACGATTGAACTAATCCTACAGATCCTGTTACCAACTGAGTGATCTCATTACGATTTCGTTTGTAGTAATTTACGCGTTAGTTTTGGTTTAATCCACTCATGATATGAATCGTGTGTTATGTCAATGCAGTTATAACGATTTGAAAGTGATCTTGTTTGGATTCGATCGTATCTCCTGTTGATGAGGCAGCATAACAATTGCCTGCGATTTGTTCTAATTGTATCGATTTCAATTGATATGAAACGATTGCATAACTGTTTGATTATGATTCCGTTCACCCGACTTTGGTAACAAACGAAACAGAGTACACCTATCTCTATAATCATTTGATTAATCTTGGTCTTGTTTGATTTMAAAATGGTATAACAATTTCAATTTGAACGATTCGTTTGCAAATAGATATCAGATGTTAATTGAATTTAATTCTTTAAAATATTTTGAATTGATTTTTATGCTGATTTTGTGTCTTATTTAGACCAGCTACAGAATCGCAAGATTCTGTAGCTAGTCTATAGAATTAGATTTTTATCACTTTCTGTAACAAAATATCTGCCTAACTTGTTTATTTTTTACCCTTTTCAGGTACATCCAAATTGCATTGGACATACTGGACAGTTTAGGAGACATTTTTGTGTTTTAGATTTATTTTAGGTTCCTAGTTTAGTCAGACTTGGGATATCATCCCAGATTTTATGTAAACAGTTTGATAATTTCTACATGGATGTTTTACCCTATAGAAGGTCTTTAAATACTTATTATTTTTTGTAATAAGGATCATCCTCACTTGTGGGAGAACCAGGCTATGGATTTCTAATACAAACTGAGACAAAAGTTGATGTTTTGTTATAGCTTTCGCTTTTCAATATATCAATCTTTTGTTTCTAGTTTATGCATGTCGTTTGCAGTTGATTATAGACTACTTTAGTTATCATAGTCTATCGCAGAATGATATGATTTAATTAATGTGATCCATGTCTGATTTCTTTCAATACTTAAAAATACAACAATTACTTTGTTCAGTTAATGAATGACAGATTTCTCTTCTTCATCAATTGAATTATTTTGTATAAGTCTTTGCATACACGTTTATCTAACTGTGAAGATTTATGAATCATAAGATTGTTGTAAATTTTTATGTCTTGTTTGTCCTGTAATCATACTTGAAGAGCACTACAACTATCGTTTACGAGAACCTTCTAAATAATTCGGTGCGGGTTTCCTCCCTCCGATCAGCTAAGACAATCATCATACACAGGACAAATCTGGAGCGTTTTTCCAGGTCAGTTTGTGATTTATTTTCGTTAGTCTTTTTAGTATAATATTAACAGTTTAGTTATATATATATGTTTAGTTAAATGTGTAGTTAGAATTAGTATATTAGTTGTTTAGTTTAGTTAGTTTTTGTTTTATTTCTGTTCATAAAATTATAAAATCAAAAAATATCTTTTTCTGTCTTAGGGCAGAATATAAATGAGTCTTTTCAGGTTTTATTCAAATCTGTAAATTGTAGATATTTTACATTTTGTGAATAAGTTATATTTCCGTTAGTAGTTAGATATTTAATTAGTTAGAGTTAGTATAGTAGTAGTTAGTAGATTGTATATATATAGAATAGTTAGATTAGTTTAGTTTGTTTAATAGTAGTTTTAGTTAGATTAGTTTATTAGTTTGTTTAATAGTTAGTTTTAGTTAGATTAGTTAGTTTAGAATAGTTTTCCCTTTTGTTTTCTTAGGACCTTAGATCAGCTAACGAAGCCGCTAAACCCATCAGATTGATTCATCCCAAACGTCTTGGGTTATTAGACAACCCCGAACCGGTTCCTCTCTCAGTTGACGGACGGTCAATTTCGCCCGTCGACAGATATCAAGGGCCATGAATGACACCTAAAAATTGCAAAAGGAGACCTCATTAGGGGGTATTTAACCTAGGAGTTGGATGATAATGATACAATGACAATGGTAATGACAACGATGTTATCAATGGCTATTTCTGTTGTTTTCATCATCGTCGTCATTGTCGTCGTCGTCGTCATCATCGTTGTCGTCATCGATTTTAATCATTGTCATCATCATATATATGAATGATGACGATGATGATGACGATGACGACGACGATGACGATGATGATGATAATGACAATAAAAATCATTATGAGAATTATTATGAAAATTACAGTGATGTTGATGAGACGATGCCAAGGAAGATGTTGACGAGGATGATAATGATGATGATGACAATGATATTGTTGACAATGAGAAAAATGATGATCATCATGAGAATGATGATTATGGTTAATGTTTCTTTTATATTTGTTTTTTAATGTGTTTTTTCTTTGTTTCTTTTGATGTTTTTGTATTATTTATTTTATATTTTATTATATGTTTTTCACTTTTTTGTTTTTGTTTTTCTATGTATAATTTTTTTTTTTTAAGATGACGACAATGATGATGAAGATGCCAAGGATGATGTTAATGAGGATGATGCAAAATTTCAATTATGGGTAGCAAAGTTTACTTGTAGTATTATGTCACATAATCCCATCTCTTCAAAAACATATGGTTGTTTTCTTTTGCACAACTTCCTTTGAAATGACATGGGAAAAAAATTTAATAGGAGACACATCGAAAGTATAAAATAATCATCGATAAAAAACAAAATCCTAAAGCAACGCTTAAGAGATGTGTATTCGATGTCAAATTCATTTATATACAAAAAAAAATTGTAAAGAGAAATTTTTTATTTTTCCTCTAACAAACATCACTTAAGATACAATAATATAGTGATGTCGCTTAAGAGACATTAAAGACATTACTTAAGTGACATAATGATAGTAGTGTCACTTAAGTGATGTTTATCATGAACAAAAAAAATGACATTTTTCACATTTTTTCGTTGAATTTCGACGTTAAAAAGGTATTTTTCAACACATGTTGGATTTGGGCCCCAAATTTAGTAGTGTCTACACCCTATTTCCCTTTTTGAATTTTTCAACTAGTTCCCTTTCAAAAATAGCCATAGTTTCAAGAAACTACAAACACATTTGCACCTAGAAACTAGTAAGGCCCAACATATTCTCATTGCATTTCAGAACCAAAGGCCTAATGCCACTAACCCAAAGGACCTAGTAGCCCTTTGATTCAAGAACAAAGTGTAACAATACATGCAGAACCAAATAGTGAAACCCCACAAACAAGATATAAGTTGAAAGTATACCTTTGACACAACAACACCAAAACACAAGTGCAAACACTTTTGCAACTAGAAATGTGTTCAACCTTCTAGATTCTAACTGTGATCCATAATCAAGGAAAAATGCCAATAACAACGCTTTGATTTCTAACAAAAGCATTAACATGCAAGCATAAAGAAACAATGTATAAGGATTCCAAAAATCAACTCACACTATGAGATCAATAAACTACTACTACCATTTTCAATGGACAATAACAACAAATTAAAAAAAAAAATTGCGCTTCAAGGACTTGCAAATATCCACCAAAAAGCATTTTGTAAAGTCCTTTGTAGAACAAGCCACATCATCGAAATCTTGTGTGATGTCATCACCACCATGTCCCAATCTCTACCCACAAAGGAAGAATGCCCAACTAGAAATCACAAGCCTTACAATGAAAATTATCAAAAAATGCTTGAAGCAACACTACAGATAAGACATGAGGATCAATGCAAACCTCCAAAGTGCACCCTCACTACACAAGTCAAAAATGAGATATCATAGGTAGACGAAGAAAACTACCCATGCACACTGAAATATCATAGGCATGCAAAGAACATTATTTAAGTAGAACCAATAACCACCCTCCCAAACAAAACTAACAACCACCCTTCCAAGACACAACAAGACATTAAAGTAGTAATGACGCACCAAAAACTCTTGCTAACCTCTAACATAACCATATAATAAAAGCTCATTGAACAAAATGCCATTTAGACAACCCTCAAAACACCAATCACAAACATCACTCATGAATGCTCCATAAAAATAGAAACCACCATCCAAAACACACAACCACACTTGAAAGCAAAATAATGCACCTAAAAATCCTTGCGAACATCCAACACAACAAGATAACATAACCTATAAAGGAAAATAACATATAGAGGAGCATCGAGGTACCACTAAACCAAACGATGTAAACCAATTCAGCGGACATGCTCTAGAAATTCAATGAAGACGTCCTCCACACATACAACACAATAACACTTACCACTAAACCAAACGATGTAAACCACTTCAATGTACATATTCTAGAAATTCAATGAAGACGTTCTCCACACATACAACACCGTGACCTAGGCTTGCCACCACCACCCACTCCAAACCCAATATCGACATCAACAATGCAGAACCAATGAAACGCAGCTTGCTAAGCAACATTAAATGCTGTGGCAAGTGGATTATAAATCATTTGATTTGATTTTCTTTAGGATTCAACTGTTTATAATATACTTGCTTCTACTTACTCTAGCCTTCAATGTTGTTTAGTAGGTTTAGACATGGTGTACTGAGGAAGGCCAAGAAGGCCCGTCACATTAATTGCTTCCAATATCTTAGTTGGCGACCAATATCCAGCTTGCTAAACAACATTGAATGCTATGACAGATGGATTATAGATCTTCTGATTGATTTGATTTACTTTCGAATTCGACCTATAATCTACTTGCTCCAACATTCAATACTGTTTAGTAAATTTAGACATAATGTAAGTAGGAAAGCCCCTCACAATAATTGCTTCCAATATCTTAGTTGACGACTAATATCCAACTTGCTAAACAGCAGTGAATGCTATGACAAGTGGATTATAGATCATCTGATTTGATTTCAAATGCCACGGCCTATAATTTACTTGCTCCAGCATTCAATGCTGTTTAGTAGGTTGAATATTATTCACCGTCTTAGTTGCTTCATTGGATACTTGCTCCAGCATTCAATGCTGTTTAGTAGGTTGAATATTATTCACCTTCTTAGTTGCTTCATTGGAAATCCAGACTGCAGCCAAAATTCACCTTAGGTCGCATTGATTGCTACTGCCGTGGCGTGGTGTAGAATTCAGTCTATACGTCATCTCTAAGAGCATTCAATGTTGGGTTAACGGGGTGGAGCATTAATACTGTGTAGTAAGGTGGATACTGTTTCGTCGATTCTGTATATATTGGTGGACATTTTTTTTGAATTGTGATGGGCAAGAAACACTTAGCCCATTAAAATCTCTAAAAGATAATCAAATTTTACGGAATTGTTTGATTTTAAAAGGCATGGAGGTAAGAAGCGAAGTATGGAGCACGCTGTCTCTGGCAAGTATCGTTGAGGTGGTCAGTGGTAATTAAAATTGAATTATTCACACCTGCACGTAGTTGACAAATGTTGCTCTTTAATCATTTCGATCCTTGACTCGCTAGAAATATGAAATCAAACATGGCTAAACGGCTTTCTGTACACATTCAACGTGACCCGTCTAACATAGCTTCAGATTCGGACGCTGGTAAATCCTGGAAAAAAAAATTGCGATATCATTTTCGGGAATGTGAGGGTTTTCGCAAAGCCAATGCTTATCGATAAATTTTATCCCACGCAATGGTTATCCTTGACATTAAATTTAGAGTTTCGGAACCTGAGCTCATATTTGCTTTTGTAAGAGCTTCTAAATCGGAAGAGTGATGTTTATGCAGTTCCCACGTGAAAGAAACAATATCAGTGATGGGTATTATTAATCCAAATAAAATTTTGTCCGCTTCTATTCACTTTTCATCGAAAAGTGCAGTGCCAAATGAATGTATGAAGATAAAGTCGCACGCATAAAAATATCTCTAATTCATTGTAGAGATTTTCCTTAATTGTGATACAGGCTGTTCCTAACATTTTTAACTCCAGATATCGATAACATGTCATTAACCCTTAATAAAAAAATACTATACATTGGTTCGGCATCCATCGAGAAGCCCGCTCGTGGCTCGCCGCCGCTTTCTTTACCGATGATGGCCGCCGCTTCCTGTACATTTAAGAACATAATTAAGATTCATAAAACATCTGCACACCGTAGAATTTTTAATAAAATATATGCGTCCCACCATGGACTATGTGGCTTAGCCCATTGCTTTAAATTTGGTGAAATATTGAAACAAAATTTATCATATGGATTTGAAGAGTTTAATATTCGAACTCAGGGCGACCCTATAACAAAGTAAACAAGGTCACAGTCCAGGCAAATTGGCACTCTTTTTCTAACATTGCGAGTTAATAACAAGTTCCAACATGAGGGGATTGAGGGGATTGACATGCAATATTTTTAATCGAAGCACAGGGAAGCGCAAGGATTCCAGAGTCATAGCCGGAAAGGACTATTTATCAATGCTGGAGGTCGAAATTGAGTCGGAAGTTTCTAAGAATGTTTCAGGAATTGAACAACGTGAATCGGAAAATAGAAAGGAAGTTTCAGATAATGAACACGAGCCGGAAGATGTTAAGAATGTTTTAGATATTGGACAACACCAGCCGGAAATTTCTGAGGAAGTTTCAGATATTGAACATGGGTTCCAAGATGTTAAAAACGTTTCAAACATTGCAAATTGGGCTGAGGATGMGAGTGCATGGSCTTGTTCTTCGATAAAAATGGAGAAAGCTTCGGATATCGTAGATTGTTTCGAGGATAGGACTTGGACAGACGTGGGCCTTGTAGCCGTGGAAGAAAATCTTGTCATGMTTTCTTCAGCAGTTGTTCATCTGGTGGACGGAGAGTGGAGTGTTGAAGTTGGTAGGGGCGAGTTTTCTATCGTTCGGCGTAATCAGCGAAGCACAGAATCAGCTATGGTAGCTAAAGTTGGAGAGTATTTACGTTGGCCTATTTCCAAGGACGTACATGCGTTTAAACCTGATAAATTGCGCTATTTATTCTGCATTCTCACTCCTGCAGCAGATGTGGAGTCCTTCGAGGATACCGACGATACTGTAATATTGTCAAAGGATACTCCGGCAGAAGTATTGAATTATGTAGTCTCGTTTCCTGCAGAAAATGATTCCTCTAAATTGGATTTCTTGGACAAATTACTTGAGCAACAAACCCAATTCACAGATTCCTCTTTAGTAAACACAGACTCTCCACTGTCCACAGGCGAAGGCTACAATAGTGTTGTAGCTAGGGCAATAGCTGCGGGCACAGGGCAGTTCGTGAAGGGTTTGCTCTTTTGTAGCAGTGCTTATTCGTGTAAAGTGCAAAAAGGTGGGAAACTCCTCATTGATCGCATGGAGAGCAACTGCGAGCCTAAGCGTGTAATGAAAAGTGCAGAGATAAATCCTAAAGTCATGAGAAGCATTCAGAGGCAAGTAAATGTAATCTAAGGAGACTGTGTTTTCAGTGTTTTATTGTACTTTTTTTCTTGGTAGGTTTTTGGTAATGTAGTAACCACTCTTTCACTATTTGTTTTCCTAGTATTCATCTGATTTTGTCTGGGTATCTTCACTAGAGTTAGAAGGCTATCAATGGCGACAGAGAATATTAGTGAGAACGTGATGAAGGGGTTACATAACTTAGCAAGCGGTGTATTGAGAAATTCCGTGAACCAAACCAAGGCTGGCCAAAAGTTTTTCAGAACGCTTCCGGGGGAAATGCTTCTTGTTTCATTGGACTCTTTCAGTACGTGAATATGAATATCTCTTTTATTTTCCTTGTATGTTTTCTTCAATCGAGTATTTGTACGAATTGATTTCACTGTAAATTGCAGACAAAATTGTAGGTGCTGTGGAAGAGGCAGGGAAGGATGCTCTGATATCTACATCTGCGGTGGCGACTGACATTGTTAAAAACAGGTTGGCCGCGAGCAATAACAGAAATTGGTATCGTTGAATCATTGCAATAATAAAGAAAAATAAATTGAGATTTTGATAGCTTTTTCATACGCGGTGTATTGAATGCAGGTTTGGGGAGAGCATAGGAGAGGTTACAGAGAATACCCTTGCAGTTGCTGGGCATAGTATTTCGGCTGCATGGAATATAGCCAGGATTCGGAAAGTCATAAATCCTGCTTCATCGAGTGTGAAGAGTCTCGGCAAAGCCCTATAGAAAGGCGTTAAATGAAACGCTTTGATCTGAGATCAATTTGGGCCCTCGGTTTCTGAGAGTTTTGTTTTATGCATTTTATTGGGTCAGATATCATGTCAAATTTGATCAATATTATTATAAGGATATAGTTAAAAAGTCCTTCCGTATAATACAGTGGTTCATGGCCACAAATGGCTAGTTGGTCGTCCGCCTGTGATATTTTAGACATTTTATGAAATGACCAGTTCAATCACCGGTCTACTACACTCGGGAGTCCATATGCTTTCTATTGTATTTCGGGCTTACTGTAGTTTTGTGTGTGGTGTTTTATTTTTTTATTTAATTTGGCTAATGTGGCTTTGTATGACTGGTTTGATGAACTTAGGCTTGTGTACAAGCACCGTGTGTAATGTAATTCAGTTGAATTTATGTGTGAGAAGATGGTACTTTACGTTTTCCATTAATATTGAATACATGAAATCATAAATCATGTTACGCTTCACAAGATGTATTTTAGGTTTCCCACGAGTATGGTATGGAATATATTGAATATATGGAATTTATGAAAGCATGATGTAAAAAAAAGAAGGGAAATACAAAAGAAAATCTCTTTTTGAGGGAAATATAAAAGTTTGTTTGTGAATTTGAATTTATGATCTTTAAGAGGAAAAGGTACATATATCTTAAACTTCTATATTTTTGGATTTGAATTTATGATTTCTTAAGAAGAAATATATGTTATTAACTATTAAAGCTATTCAAGTTGTGTGTTATAGAAATATGATTATTAACAAATAAAAAAAGATTTAAACACTTATATGTTTTGATAATAATGTATAAAATATTATATATTTTTAAAATATAAATTACTATGATATGATTTATTAATCAAAAAGCTTTAATGAAAAGATTTTAAATTTTAAGAATTTTTTTTTTCAATAAAGTATTATTTTTTTAGTATAAATAATGATTTTATTAAAAGTATAATATTTTAAAGGGATAAATGATAATATTTATAATATTTATGATAATTGAATTTGTGACATCTTAAAACTGTAACCCACTCAAAACTAAATATAATTTAGTATAAATAATGATTTTATTAAAAGTATAATATTTTAAAGGGATAAATGATAATATTTATAATATTTATGATAATTGAATTTGTGACATCTTAAAACTGTAACCCACTCAAAACTAAATATAATTTATTATTTCATCTTATTATAATTCATTCTTAAAAAAAATAAAAATTAATAAAAATATATAAACAATCTTGATTAAAAATGTAAAAAATATTCTTTTATTTTGATGCAAATCATATTAATATGAATATTATAATTTTCTTTTTAAAATCTATTTCAAAGTTTTTGTTTTTAAGTTTTTGTTTTTAAGTTTTTGTTTAATGAAAATATAAACAATTGACTTTTAAACATTTTAAAAGTGTAGTTTTGTTTATTAGATGCAAACCTAATCATCTAAATCTATAATAAATCTCTTTTTCACTCAAGATTAAATATAATTTATTATATCATCTTATTATAATTCATTCTTAAAATAAATTTCTTAATAAAAATATATAAACAATCTTGGTTAAAAATGTAAAAAAAAATCATTTATTTTGATACAAATCATATTAATATGAATATTATAATTTTCTTTTTAAAATTTATTTCAACGTTTTTGTTTTTAAATTTTTATTTAATGAAAATATAAATAATTGACTTTTAAAATGTTTAAAAGTGTAAACAATACTTTTGTTTATTAGATACAAATCTAGTCATCTAAATCTATAATAAATCTCTTTTACCCTTTTTAGAGGAATAAAAGTTTTTATTAAACAATTTATAGAAAAATCTATTACAAAAACTAAAATAAAAAAATAATTTTTTTTTTTTTTATAATTCTTTCATCTAAATAACAAACTAGATATTATTCCTATTAAAATTTTACCAAAAATAAAGAAGGAAGTTTAAAAGGTAAAAGAAGCCAGGAAAATGGGCAATAATTAGAAATAAAAGAGTTATTGTTAGGGATAGAGACCAGAAGGATAATAATAAATAGAAATTTGGGACACTTGGGATCGTTTTTTGGAATTGTAGTGGTTTTCCATGGCGCAAAGGTCCTATGATAAGTTGGCATGGAACAAAAATTCCCACCATAGAGGGATAGGAGGCATAGCTTGTTATATTAGAAAAAATATTTATTCTTACATTCAACTTCATAAGATTGACTCTCTTAATCAATACATTTGGATAGAAATTTCAGACACCAATGCTAAGAAGATATACATAGCAATTTGTTATTTTGCACCTATTAATTCTACTTTTTATAAGAAAAATAATCTAGATAAAAATTGTCCCTATAATAATTTAGAACAAGATATTTATAATTTGAAAAATGAAGGTAATATCCTCCTACTAGGAGATTTTAATGCTAGGACTGCAACTAAACAAGCTACTCTTTAGCTAGATTTTTATGGCTAGATGAGGACCTTGCTTTATCTAATAGCTACAAAAGAAGCTCTCAAGACCTAATTGAGAATTTGTTTGGTATTGGTCAAGCTCTGCAGCTCTCAAGACTTAATAATTTGCAATGGAGTAATGAAGTGGTCAAACTCCAACCAAATGACCTGCATTCATGGGCTAGGTAGTAGTGTTGTAGATTATGTGATATTTGATATCCCCGTTTCCATCCAAATAACAACTTTTGACCTTATAAATGACCATGAGCTTGACTCATCCAATCGATCAGATCACGTTGATTACTTACGGGCTATTTTTCTTTGATGTCGGTTTTACCTTATCCGCTTGAACCCACATAAGTGCATTTTTGCTGTCGACTCCTCAGTTTCGTTGTCTCTAAAGATGGGATTCAGGTGGATCCCTTAAAGATTAAGGCTATTCTGGCCTTACCCCCACCTACTAGTTTGACCCAACTGCAGAGTTTGCAAGAAAAAACAAACTTCCTTCGCCATTTCATTTGTAACTATGCTGAGATAACTAAAGAATTCATGCGATTGTTGCAGAAAAACACCTCTTTCATCTGGGATGACATCGCTCAACGATCATTTGACGCTCTCAAGAATGCCTTGACTCACGCACCTTTGTTGCACCCTCCAGAGTATATAAAGGAGGACCCCAACGGTGATGAACATGTGATCTATTACCTGAGCAAGAGTTTATCTCGACCCGAACTCTGATATTCACATGTAGAAAAACTGGCTATGGCAGCCGTCATCTCCGTCAAGAGATTTCGCCACTACATCCTACTCCGCACCACCACTGTGATTGCGGACTCAAACCCCATATACCACGTCTTGACATGTCAAGTGCTCGGGGGAAAATACTCTAAATGGATCGTCATCCGTCAGGAATTCGATCTTGAATTTGCGAAGTCCAAAGCCAAAAAGTCCCTGGTGTTTGTGGAGCTTATCTGCGATCTCCCCCATGCTGATGAAGATATTGAACCTAGAGATTCTCTCCCTGACGAAACTCTTTTCCTCATCAACACCTCTGATCCTTGGTATGGAGACATCCTTCTTTATCTCCAAACCCAACGTTTTCAGCGTAACACTTCCCGTGAAGAGCATCGACGTATTCGCCACCATTCTCGTCGTTATCTTATCGTCGACGACACCTTGTATCGTCGTGGTATTGATACTATCATTCGACGAAGTTTTATTCATGCAGAGGATGAACACTTTCTGAACAACTGTCACCTTGGAGCCTGTGGCGGTCACCTTTCTGGGATGGCCACAGCCCAAAAAATTCTACGTGCTGGCTATTTTTGGCCCTCAATTTTTAAAGATTGTATTGAGGCAATCAAAAAATGCCCACCCTGCCAAGTTTTTAACAACAAGGCATGCACCCACCCTACTACGTTGCACCCCGTCATCGCCATCGACCCCTTTTCCAAGTGGGGTATTGATTTTATGCAATGTAAGCCTACCTCAGCCGGGGGGCACGGTTATATAATTGTCGTCGTCGACTACTTTACCAAATGGGTTGAGGCTATGCCTACTTTTCTAAATGACGGTCGTACCGCAACTCTTTTTGTTTTTAACCATATCATAACTCGTTTTGGTGTACCACGCGCTATTGTCACCGATCACAGTTCACACTTTAAGAACCAGATGATGAGTGAATTGCATGCCAAGCTGGGTTTTCGCCATGAAAACTCATCCGCATACTATCCTCAAGCCAACGGACAAGTTGAAGCCATCAACAAGGTCCTCAAAATAATGATTCAATGCATGGTAGGGGTAAATAAGACATCCTGGCATCTACAACTTTTCTCCGCTCTCTGGGCTTACCGTACTTCCGTGAAAACCGCAACTAGGTTTACTCCTTTCCAGTGAGTATGGCATCGAAGTCGTTTTACCAATTGAGTGTGAGATTCCATACTTCTGCCGAAGAAGAACATTTTTTATATCGGACAAAACTGGACGAAACACGTCGTGATGCCCCTCTCGTTAACAAGGCACATAAAAAACGGATAAAAAATCAATACGACAAATCCGTCCATCCTCAGACTTTTGCAGAAGGGGACTTAGTCCTCCTCTATGACCAGGCTCATGACAAACTGGGGACAGGTAAGTTAGAACCTCTGTGGCATGGAGCTTACATTGTGAAACGTGTTCTGCACAGAGGTGCCTACGAGTTAGTCGATTATGATGGAATTTCCCTAGGAGAGCCCCGGAACGGGCTTTACCTTAAAAAACACTATGCCTAGATCACCTAGCATGTGTACGTTGTACATTATTGTATTTTAGTTTGGTGTGTCTGTTTCTTTTGCGTGCTCGAGTCTTTGCATTTTCCACTCATAACTATGCCTTGTGTTTTCATGCGTAGATGACGTCTTCCTTTCCTATCTTTGTCGGGTTTGTGGATGGCGCTAGTCGACACACCCGGAACATTGCTTCGGCAGCATGGGTCATTTACCAATTTGACGAGGTGGTGAGTTCAAGAGGTATTTGCTTAGGACCAACGACTAATAACATGGCAGAATATCATGCTATCATCGGACTTTTGACCCAAGCCTCCTCCCTAGGTATCTCTCGTATCATTGTTAACCTAGACTCCCAACTCGTGGTCTATCAACTCAATCGTATCTACGCTATTCGTAATCCTATCCTGCTACGTCTCCACCTACA
>SNQJ01S0019388.1:51306-98914 GCA_010110895.2 Picea sitchensis
TGCATTACCTGCATCCATGACTATACATAATGTGTTTCATGTTTCATTTCTTAAGAAATATATATGTGATGCTAATCATGTAATTTATTGGAATGTGATTCAGGTGGAGCAAGAAGGTGTCCTGCAAGTGCATCCTGTGCGCATATTGGACCGGAAAATCAAACAACTCTGGAATCGAGCCATAGGGCTTGTAAACATCTAATGGACCTGGTACAGTCCTGAGGACGCGACATGGGAGCATGAGGATGCTATGCGAGCAGAATACCCGCATCTTTTTTAATATTTTGAAAAATCTTGTTGATGTTGTGTGAAAGTTGCACTGAGGACAGTGCAAAAATAAGGGGAGGGGATTGTAATATCCCCAAGGACGAACCTTATTGTAATCATGTTTATGAATTTTAAATAATGTTTTGTAGGTTGGTGAGCTGAGTATTGATAAGTTGTTAGGCTTATGTGTTTATGAGGCGAGAGAGCCTAAGTGTTAAGGCCAGGATGCATGTTTTTGTATATGTATTATGCAGAACATTAATAAAAATATAAAAATCGTTGCGCATAGACTGACCACGAAGAAAGAGTGATGGGGGAATAAGATTCCACAGAGTGGGTAAGGGAAAAGGGGTTGAAAGGTTGGAAAGAGAGGCTAAGTGTTCAGCCTAGGGGCTAAGCTTGGGGGCTTAAGACCTTGGGAATAATAATTTATTATTATTCCAAAAGATATGTGACAAAACATGTTTTTATCCTAAGATCCTGGAAGGGGAAATGTGTGCAAAAGGGAACACAGGTTGATGGAGCATATGCAGCCTCATGGGCGACGTGTGTCGGCCCTGGCACATGCAATTTAACCCAAAGATTGAGTCATGGAGGGGGTTCATCCTCCATTCATCCGTGATTTGTCTGAACCATGGGAGTCTAGGATGTCCTTCATTGTTGCATATGTGCTGCTAGTTTCCAGATCCTCTGTCTGAAAATCATTTTCCCCTGCTTTGGAACCTCTGTTGTTTTTACCCTCACGCAATTATGAGAACCGAAAGGGGTGAACTGTTTTGTGTCTTCTGTGGAACCCGACACCGGGGAAATCGCCTGAGCATGTTGTGTCTAGTGTCAAGACATTTCCATTTTCATACCTATGCCCATCTACTATTGCGACTGTCACCCTTGCGGGAAATGAGTTGAAGATTGATTGAAGAAATGGGTTGTCAGGCCCGTGGTAGAAGAGGCAGGTTGTCAGGCCTATGAACATCTCTCTCCAGGTGAGAGAGCTTGTTGGGAAGTGGTTTTCTCCTAAAGTGAGTCCAGCACCAGCTACGGAGCTCTGAGAATTCTTGATCTGGCCTGTTGTCGAGGCCCAAAGAGGGAGGTGAAGCACCGATGGACTATTCTTGTGAAGGTGTATACTCTCGGGTGGAACAGACATGTGGGGAATGAGAGTCTGTTAGTAGTGGGCGTAAGAAGGCTCCTAGGGAGAATCCTTCTGGTTGCTCTGTGTAGTTTTTCCTGTAACCTCACCCTAGTCTAGCATTCCCTTACCTTTTGTGGATATTAGTCCCAGCTTGGGGTGACCCACTGTTGATCGTGATGAGCAATAAGGTATAAGGTTGGGAGGCTCTTGGAAGGTCTGTATGTGGTTGGTAGAATTACCACAGTTTCAAAGATGAGTATCAATTTGTGCTTAATATTATGTTTTGCATGCCTGTGATGCTTATATGTTATCATGTGTTCTGTTGCACATATGAGTTATTGTTAATGTCCTTGATGATGTATATTAGCAGTAATCATGTGCTTACTCTGTATTGTTTGATTAAATCTGTTAATTAGATTTAATATGCATGTTATATATATATATATATAAGTATGAGAATGTTTCTTTGTGGTAGCATTGTTCGGCAAGTGGATTGGTGGTCGGGAACGTTACTCTTTAATCTTTATTAACCACCCTCATAAAGAAGTATTATGAGTTACCCATAACTATATAATTGACATTTTTAATATTTATATTTGTATCATCAATTATAATTTGCATATTATTGACTATTTAAACTCTACCTACAATCTAAACAAACAAGTAGTTAATGTCAGCGAGTATTTTATTGACTATTTTAAACTCTGCCAAAAATCTAAGTAGTTAATTTTAGCTAGTATTGTTTCATCTTAGAAATATATATAGTGTGGAATGTTAAAAAATGGACATTTTTATGTAATGTATGATTGCTTTTCATTTTAAATGTTGAAATGGGTTTTTTAGAAAAATTGTTAAGAAACTTATCATCTTTCAAATGTTTTGGTCTTGTATGTTTTGGAGCAAGTTTAATGAATTATGTTTTGGAGCAATTTTAATGAATCATTGAAGATAATGGATTCAATTTTGGGTTCTACATATTAATGTAAAGTACACGTTAATTGTAGCAAATAAAAAGAATAAATAAAATATAAAATAGAAATATAATCATAACCTTTAATTCGTAAAGGTTTACTCGTTTCATTATACTCAAGATTACAATCATATTGTATAACAAAATTTTCCTTGGGATTTCACAAGTCCTCATCACAACCTCTTTAAGTACAACTCACTCTAATATACACAATGCTTTATTTATCTTGGACTTTTTTCTCACATAGTTGGAATCTTTCATTCCCACAAACAGTCAACTTCCTTTGTACTCCTTAACCTCTTGCATAAAATTGGTCAAGACCCATCATATTCTTACATTGACAGGCTTGTCCTCCTCACCATGTCTTTGGTGTTTGCATGCTTTCTTCTTAATGATGATTCTTCTAACATTATTTTCTACATTCTACTCAATGCAAATTTCCTTCTCCTAAACCTATCTTCTTGATAATACTCGCTTGCTCTCGATATCTCTCTATATACTTAAATCCAATCAAATGTATTTCACTTGCAATAAGGACCAAGTTTATCCACCTTCCTCCATCAATATATAATACTCATCAAATCTTTTGGCATTCCAACAAACTCAATTGTCATGTTGCAATGATCCATGTCCATAATTCTTGGTTCACTCCAATATGTCCATGTTCCATTGAATTAAACTTTAACTTCTCTCAAGTTTGCCACATTGTCTTCTCAAACAAACGTTTCTCTCTACTAACCATTCGGCATATGCACCTACCCATTGTCCTAGACCAATTCTTTCTACATGCTCTTTTCACTCTTCATCCTTTTTGCATGCCCAATCTAGCATGCATCATGATCATCTCATATGTCACTATTAATTCCTTAAATAGGTCTTACACGTAATTCTCCTACACTTATTAATGTGAGATAGATCCTTTCACTTAATGTCTCACTCAGTCTTTCCTAGTTTTCACCTTCTCACTACTTTACATTTTTCGTATGTTGTTATGTGTGATATAAGAAATGCCTTATAATAGGATCGCATCGATTAAAGTGAAAATGTGTAGAACAACCTTTTTCCAAATTTACATGTCAATCAACAAAAAAAGTTCACCTAATTTGACAAATAAAATTTCCATGTGAATTGTAACTCCTCTCCTTTCCTACTTTAATTTTTTTGTTTAGCTAGATTTGTTTATTTGTTTTCTCTTCGAGGACAATTCTAAGAATACAAAAATTTTCCATTCCTCCTTCCTCCATTCCCCCCATTTAAAGACAACTCAACTAATGTACAATATACTTTTTATTTGTATATTACATTTAAATTTATTAAATGTAAAGTCCTAAAAAGGAGCGACTTTACTCATTTACATGTAATTATACATGTTTTTTGTAAATTGAATAAGACATCGAATTTTATATATATATCAATTCTTCTACTTTCTAGTATCAGAGTCTAGTAAACAAATTACCAAACTCGATAATGTTTGTTTTACTATATCTGTAAAAAAAAATTACGAGATCCATTTTGTGGATATACCATGGATACACCTTCCATAAATATCCATGAAGAATCAACTCATTCAGTCAATAAATAAAGTATTTGAAAAATATAAATATGACAAAGATAAGGAACATGTTGAATTGGAATGTACTCATGAAAAAGATAGTCACATGGAGATTAAGAAAAACCAAGATGACTGCATTCCTAACAAAGAAGGTAAAAATGAAAAGACTAAAGCAAAAGATTTTTTCAATGACACGGGAGATGATTGACAAGATGAAGAGGATATTAATTCAGAGACTTGTAATATTAAATCAATGAGGGATACCCTTTGAAGGCAACGCCAATCGAATGATCAATTGCAATATGAGCTTGGCGAAGAGAGAAGAGCCTCCACAAAAGCGGTAGAGAAAGATCTTACTCTGAATTCCCATCTGCAAAAAGAAAAACATGAGATGAAAATAGAAGCCTCTCTACCCGGAGAATACAAGCATAGACCCAACAAGAAAAGATGTCTCTCAAACTTCTCCTTGATGAAAAATATGATGTCATTAAAGCGTTGCAGTATGAGATTCAATCTTTTAAGCAGTTGGGTAGTGTCTTGCATCATAACAATAGTAATGTTAGTGATGAGATCATATCACAGCGTCCTACTTATGATTTTTCTAAGGTCAGAACACTGAGAATTGTTATTGGTAAGAGGGTAGAAAATGATAAGAAGAAGAAGAGGGTAGATCATGTATATATATTTACCGGTAATGACGAAAATGAATATGATCGTATGAATATGAACATTAATAAGAAACGGTGTGTTTTGATAATAGAGATTATAGTTGAAAATATGTGTAAACGAGATTGGGTATACAACATATATGGTAGACCTGTTAGGGGTGGAGCTCAAAGGCCCTTTACTCTGTGGGATTTCATTTTGTGTAGAGAAACTCCTCACACTAAGGTTATCCATGAAGAACCTGACGATATAAGTCAGTTTGAGGTGAGGAACAGATCTAACATGTTATATATCTACAATTTTGTTGGTCATATCACAGTCTGAATATTGAAATCCTTTTTCCAAAAGGTGTTATCCGAGAAACTTGAACTTCCCTACACATGTGAGGTTTTCATACATGCAATTGTGGCTTCAAATGAATCATATGACATTATACAACTTGCAAGTGAGGGCTTTATCTCAGTTACTCTGTAGATATATTCAGAAGATAAAACATTATTTGAAAGTTTGAGTGTAGGCTTCCTCGTGTTATGATTTCCAAGGCAACAACAACAATGCCAAGTTACTATAGTGGTGGAGTCAAGAGTCTTGATCCAATTAGTTATTCTTTCTATGAGAGGTACATGTAGAAGGATTATTTTATGTACAATAGTCGACGTAATGATAAGCTCGGATTTAATGAACACGATTATAGACACAACAGGAAACATATTCCATGGTGGGATAGGGTGAAAGATTATGAGTTGAATATTTTCTGCTTAATAGAGTTGGTGATACATGCATCGTCATAGTCTATCAGAAATATTTTTGAAGATATTTTGACTCATTACATTGGGCCTCCGCTCATGAGTTCGTTTCGGAGGAAGTTGTTTCTAGACGTGAGATATGTTCATTCAAAGCAATGTGCTTTTGTGGATATGGAAGCCCATGAGTTGATGGACCTTATGTTGGATTTGCATTCGCAAAATCTAGAACTTTTTGACTTCATGAAAATGGAGATCGGGAACAAGTACATCAACAAAAACAAGGAAGAGAAACTCGACAAGCCTGATAGGGTCCAAAAATTCATCTTTACCCATGCTTCGAGGATGAATCTTTTCAGGAATGAATGACTTGTAAAATACTTTTTATTTGTATATTACATTTAAATTAATTAAATGTCATGTCATGTACTTTTGTCTAAAAAAACGTGACTTTACTCATTTACGTATATTTATACATGTTTTTGTAAATTGAATAAGACGTCGAATAATAAAAATTAATAAATATTTTACACATATTTCATATATATCAAGTCTTTTGATTCCAACTAATGGTTAGATTGTAGTTTATTTAGTATGACATTCAATGTTGAATGATTTAATTTCTTTCACACATGTATTTTAGTAAAAATACTCTATGAAATTTTATTAATAAATCAATATCAATATATTGCATGGGTTTATAATCCAAAGTTAAAAATAGTTAATATGTATTTTTATATATTTGATGGTATTAAAAGGGTGATATTTTTAAATTACACTAAGGGTATAAATATCGAAGGTTCAGTTAACAAAGATTTTGAGGAAGGAAGGTTGTCATATCACCAAAATTTGATAGTGTTGAGTTAAGTGGAATCGAAAAACCCTAACACTAGAGTAGAGAAAGTCATCCAACCCTAACCCTAAAGATTTGAATTCTTCCCTGAAAAGAACAATTGTCATTCTACAATTTTGATTAAAGATTTTTTAGTTGAAGCATATTGAAGACATCATTTGGAGATGGCCCATTATTTCTATAATTTTAAGTGATTTTATACTTGGGAGGTGTTCATGAGATTGAATAGAAATCTCCATGACTCTTTGATGAGCTATAATTCCTTTTTTAATTGAAAATTGTTTCTATAATGAAAGAATTTTCATGGAGTTGAAAATGTTTCTATGTTAAGTGATTTGATACTTGGGATGTACTCATGAGATTGAATAGAAATCTCTATGGGTCTTTGATAAGCTATAATTCCTTTTTTAATTGAAATCGTCATAAGGTTTGGAAGTAGGAGGTGTTGTTGGAACCCTGCATGGCGTGAAACTGTTAGTATTGGGGTATTGGTGCTTTTCGCATTGAAATCATCAAGAAGTTGGAAGTAATAGGCCATGAGACTTGAGGTGAATTTTATGTTGGAAGTGAAGTGTATCGTTAAATACCCTACATCTCTAATCTCTATACCTTATACAAATTTCAAAGAAGGGTCTGAAGATGACATGGTTTTCAAATTCATAAAAAAATGTTTGATGATGTTTACTCAAAACTCAAGTAACATATAATAAACAACATTTTTTTAAACAAATGTTAAATACATATATGTAAATATTGAACCCAACTAATTTAATAGAGGAAGAAATAATAAAGTATAAAAATTGTAAGGAAAAATAATAATAAGGTATAAAAAATGTAATGGAAAAAAAAAGTACTTATTAGTCCCTTCCAAAGCAGGACTATAGCAATGAGTTTCCGTTGACTATGTATTAGTTTGGAGATGACTAACAAAAAATTAACAATTTGTTATAGTTAAACTTTACATATTGAATTTTATTATTTTGTTTAGATATTTAAATTTATTTATCTCTAATATGATTGGATCATTTTTAAGGGTCTTATTGTAGAAAGGACGACGCCACTTCTTCATCGTACAAATGACGCGCGACTTCTACATTGTAGATATGACAGCAACGGATCACTCTAAGAAGAAAAATCATGTTGAACTAGCCATGGCCCATGATGATTATAATTTTTGTGTTTCAAAAGTGACTAAACTTCGTCATTGTCCTAGTTACTTCTATATCCATCACATCACACAACCTTATTCAAAGTAAATAGTTTTGTGTTGACTTAGCTCATTTCAAATCATAGCTCAACGTACACTTCTAGGCAAGGTTAATACTTCGTGATTCAAAAGCATCGCTCCACCTCAACATGTGCCAGCCGATTGACACGCATGGTGTGCATTCAAGGAAGGGAGAGGCGTCGCCCTCTCATTTTTCCTTCGAGAATATAAGGCGTGATCAAAGAAAATTAATGCCGATAGGTTAGAAGAGCAAAGTTGTGCCTTCGCCCAAGCTGGATATAAGGTCATCATTAAGTGGTTGATGGTAGGAGGGATCTGCATCGAATTGAGAGCAGATTTCCATCATTGTAATTTGCCCATTACAATGATAGGCATTTTGAATGGTGATTTGACACCACTAGCTTAGCTTGGAGGGAAGCTCGTCGAGCCCCTCTTGTATAACTCTTGTATTGTTGCCAGTAGAAATAGTTAAGAAAGAAAGCCAGGAGAAATAATGCATATGAGATAGGGAGAGAAACACAGAGAGTCGAGACTCAGTTGTAGATCAGACTCCCATATTGTAATGAACATTATGCAATTAATAGAAAATGACAGTTTTTCCTGATATCAATTTTTGTGTAATGGATATTTTGTGGTGAATTTCATTCGTATGCATTTGAATTGTAGATGAATTTTAGAAATCGCCTGCAAGGATAGAGATACAGTTTTCTATCTGTGAGTGTGTCAGATTAAGTCTGCTTCTTTAGGATAAGTGCAAGGAGTGCACGACGAAGTGTGGAAACTCTGTAATTCGACGTAGAGAGTGCGTTTCTTAAATCAATGGAGTCAGAAGAGAAACTGCCAGGAGGGCACACCAGGATAATTCACAGACTCGGGAGGAATTTTCAAGGTGGTTGAGTGCCTTCGAAAGAAAGACTGTGTTGGGGGAAGCACAGTCCAAAGTTACTGAACACTCTGAAACACGTTCCAGGAGGGCATAGAGCAAGTACAAGAGCGTACAAGAGAAACGCGGTTGGAAGTGTTGGAATCCTTAAGAGAACCCCAGGGTTGTTGAACACTCTAAGGAAGGAAGGCTTTGCAAGAGTGCATCGACAAAGGAAAGGAGATGCCTTAAGATGCTAAGGTAGGCTAAGGGAGAAGCCGTCGAAAATCTTAGCTGAGAGAAAGGAGTGCATCAAGGAGACTGTAATTCCATCTTACAAGCTCAGGAGGGAGAGCGTAAACTGCCAGGAGGGCACGAGAAAGTTCATTGAAGGACATAGAGGAACAGGGAACCTTGAAGGTGTTCAAGATGAGCAAAGTTGTAGAAGATCATACGCAGAACTCTGCAAGGAGTGCAGAAGAAGTTCGAGAATAACCTAAGTCTCGAAAAGGGAAAAGTGCACTAAGTGTTCAAAGGAGTCGAGGACTTGCCAAAGTCTCGAAGACCGTAAATTTGTCCATTTTCCAAGTATACAGGTGGAAGCATATCCGAGAGTTCGAGGATTCAGACTTCGGAATAATTGCAAGGAGAACAATTAAAACTTCGATAAGGTTTAACTGCGGAATGATTTTGGACCATTGGATCCAAGAGGACGCGTGGCGGAGATCCACATATTTTGGAGGAAGAACCCTTTGGAAAAAATTCAAGGAGGAGAATACCCGAACAGCTAGGAGCCAAAGAAATCCTGGCCATCCATTGAGATAGGACATGTGGCAATAAATTAGCACTTCATTGATTCACAAATCGGGAAGGATAGAGTTGGGAGAAGAGAGTGTTGCACAAAATTTCAAGTAGTCAGCGCTCCCCGGTGTATCGTGACAAGGGACTAATCGCCTCTCGTGGATCCTTGAAATATGGCGGTGGTGAGTTTGCCAATCACCTACATGTTTTAGTGTAATGGCATCCATACTACCAAAAAATGGTATCGGAGGAAGAGGTCATGAGTTTGATACACACTCGGCTCACGCTGAGGGGGAGATTTTTGCACAAAATTTCAAGTAGTCAGTGCTCCCTGGTGTATCATGACAAGGGACTAATCGCTTCTCATGGATCCTTGAAATTGGGTGGCTGTGGTGAGTTTAGAAATCACCTGCGAGTTTTAGTGTAACGACAGCCGTACTACCAAACTCGCGAAGTCTGAACTCGCAATTTGATCTCAGTCGTCGAGCGCGAGGAGAATGTGGATCGTAGATTTGGTCTTGGAGGATTTGTCAATTTGGAAATCGGGAAAAGGAAAGTAAGCAGCTCACAAAAGATCCGAAGCATGGAGTCATGAAGGGATTTGGCTCACGTTCGTAATCTGTGGTCACATCAACAAGGGAGCCTAGTATAGAGAGCTAGCGTCTGTTGGATTTAAGATCTGAAGAGCGTTAAGGAGAGGGTTTGTGGTTGCCACACAGCCTGTGTCGAAAATGTAGAAGGGCCTATGACAAGTTAAATTGGTTCCCATTAGGAGCCCGACGAGCCATTCGGTTTGATGACTTAAATGATCCTAGACCGGGAGGTCGAGCAACCCTTTGAAGGGAAGGGGGTTTGCGCCAGGAGTGGTATCAGAGCGCAATTTTTGTCTGTAGATTTCAGGCAAAGGAGAAGGTGGAGATGGCTAATGAAGGTCATAGACATGGTCGAGGAAAATACCACCAGTAGAAAAACAAAGATGAAGTAGAGAAATATCTCAGTGATATAAGGGCAGAGATGGAGAGGCTATAATTCAAGATGTAGCGGGAGGAAAAGGTGCATTGGAGGTGTGAGTGGCCTTTGAAGAGAACAACTAAGTGGCTTGTTCGAAGAAAAAAAATCCAGGGGGCAGAAACAGGTGTTAAAAATGTGGTTGAGGTATGCTGAAAACCTCAGTGATGAGGGAAAAAGATCTGGCAGGGGTCTCATAGGTTGTCAGGTGTGCAATGAGAAGGGATCAGTGGATCTCATAAAATTCCAGGAGGTCTGAGGAGACATCCCAAACTTCCAAGTGGGAAAGGGATAAGAGGTGAGATCGGTTGAGAGTTCGCATCAGGGGGTGTTGACAAGTGAAGAGGAAGTAGAAGAAAGACCTCGCTCAGGTGAAAATGCACGCGGAATTGTGGACCATGTCAATGAAGATGATGAGAGGTTAAAAACTTCCACCATCGAGGAGAAGGAACAGGGGATTATTTTGGTCATTGGGGGAATTGAGGTATTTCTACCACATAGCCCGATCGAGGCTAGAGAATGTGTTGCAGATGCAACAAAAATACAGCTAGCAGTGACTGTCGTAGAAGAGGAGAAGGAGAAGATGTTGATGTCTACCCCAGTAGAAGAAGAAGAGCATACATTTAAGATTCTCACTCCATGGGAGAAAGAGTTAGGGATGTTGGAGGATTGGTTGAATGATCCAGAACCAGAAAATGGTTATCAAGGGACAATCAGGAAGATTGTAGGAGAAAATTATTCAGCAGAATTGCTCAGAAATTTCAGCCGAGGAGATGAATAGGAGATGACTGCAATGTTGAAGCATGCAGTATAAGAGAGAGTCAAATACCAGCATGAGGAGCAGCTAGAGGAATTTGGAGTTAAACCAGCACAAGAGAAGCTAACAGGAGAAAATCTGTCAAAAGGAGAAACTGAGTAGCATCCCAGTAATGAGAAGCCTACATGAGTGGAAGTTACAGCAGGGTGGCAAGCTAAGGCCATAAGAGGTAAAGAAGATGACTCGGGAGATCGATGTGATTTACCCATTGACAAGGAAGAAGTGCAGCAAGCCAGAATGAAAAAGAAGAGCCAACCAATGGAGCAGTTGGACGAGGTGGTTGAGGAGATAAGGAATCTGATGTTGAGGTTAGCAGAAGAAGCGGTTAGAAAGGAGAAGTTGGATATAAAGAAACCTGCATGAGCTACAAAAAATATGTAGGAGCAACAGCAGCAATGCAGAGGAGAAGAAGGATAGTTCCAGGAGAAAGTTTGGGATCTAGGAGTATTTCAGCCAAGCTGGAAAGCTCATGATTTTTTGTAGTCGTGGAGCATGATGCAGGAGAATCGCTCCACCTCAACACACACCATCCGATTAACACTCGTGGTGTGCATTCAAGGAAGGGAGAGGCGTCGCCCTCTCATTTTTCCTTAGAGAATCTAAGGCATGATCAAAGCAAATTAATGTTGACATGTTGGAAGAGCCAAGTTGTGCCTTCGCACAAGCTAGAGATAAGTTCATCATTAAGTGGTTGATGGTAGGAGGGATCTACATCCAATTTGGAGCAGATTTCCATCATTGTAATGTTCCCATTAGACAGGCATTTTGAATGGTGATTTGACACCACTAGCTTAGCTTGGAGAGAATCTCATTGAGCCCCTCTTGTATAATTCTTGTATTGTTGTCAATAGAAATAGTCAAGAAAGAAAGCCATGAGAAAAAATGCATAGGATATAGGGAGAGAAACATAGAGAGTCGAGACTCAGTTGTAGCTTGAACTCCTGTATTGTAATGATCATTATGCCATTAATAGAAAATGACAGTTTTTCTTGTTATCAATTTCTATGTAATGGATATTTTTTGGTGAATGTCATTTGTATGCATTTGAATTGTAGATGAATGTTAGAAACCGTATACAGGGATAGAGATACAGTTTTCTATCTGTGAGTGTGTCAGATTAAGTATGGTTCTCTAGGCTAAGTGTAAGGAGTGCGCGACAGAGTGTGGAAAGTCTATGAGCCGACGCAGAGAGTGCATGTCCAAAATCGGTGGAGTCAGAAGAGAAATTTCTAGGAGGGCACACCAGGATAATTCATAGACTCGGGAGGAATTTTCAAGGTGGTTGAGTGCCTTGGAAAGAAAGACTGTGTAGGGGGAAGCACAGTCCATATTTATTGAACACTCTGAAACATGTTTCCAGGAGGGAATAGAGAAAGTACGAGAGCATACAAGAGAAACACGGTTGGAAGTATTGGAATCCTTAAGAGAACCTCAGGGTTTTGGAACACTTTGAGGAAGGAAGGCTTTGCAAGAGTGCATCTACAAAGGAAAGGAGATGCCTTAAGATGCTCATGTAGGCTAAGGGAGAAGCTGCTAAAAATCTTAGTCGAGCACAAGGATTGAGCCAAGGATACTGTAATTCCATCTTACAAGCATGGGAGGGAGAGCGTAAACTGTCAGAATGGCACGAGAAATTTCACTGAAGGAAATAGAGCAACGAGGAACCTTGAAGGTTTTCAATCCGAGCAAAGTCTCAAAAGAGCCTGCACAAAACTCTGTAAGGAGTGCAGAAGAAGTTCGAGAATAGCCTAAGTCTTGAAAAAAAAAAAGTGTGCTAAGTGTGCAAAGGAGTCGATGACTTGCCGAAGTCTCGAAGACCGTAAATTCGTCCATTTTCTAGGTAGAAAGGTGGAAGCATATCTGAGAGTTGGAGGATTCAGACTTCGAAAGAATTGCAAGGAGAACAATTCAAACTCCGTGAAGGGTGAAGTGTGGAGTGATTATGGACCATTGGATCAAGGAGGACATGTGGCGGAGATCCACATATTTCAGAGGAAGAACCCTTCGGACAAAATTCAAGGAGGAGAATACCTGAAGAGCTAGGAGCGGAAGAAATCATGTCCATCCATTGAGATAGGAAACGTGGTGAGAAATCAGCACTTCGTTGATTCACAAATCTGGAAGGATAGAGTTGGGATAAGAGAGGACTTGCGAAGTCCGAACTCACAATTTGATCTCATCCATCGAGTGCGAGGAGAATGTGGACCATAGATTTGGTATTGGAGGATTCATCGTTTCAATAATCAGGAAAAGGAGAGTAAGCAGCTCGCAAAAGTTCTGAAGCACGGAGTCGCGAAGGGATCTCTCCCACGGTCGTAGTATGTGGTCACATCAAGAAGGAATCCTATCAAAGAGAGCTAGCCTCTGTTAGCGTTAATATCTGAAGAGCGCTAAGGAGAGGGTTCGTGGTTCCCACACAACCTATGTCAAAAAGGTAGAAGGGCCTATGATAAGTTAAATCGGTTCCCATTAGGATCTCGACGAGCCATTCGGTTCAATGACTTAAATGATCCTAGATCGGGACATCGAGCAGCCCTTTGGAGGGAAGGGGGTCTGCGCCAGGAGTGGTATCAAAGCGTAACTTTTGTCTATAGATTTCAGGCGAAGGAGAAGGTGGATATGGCTACTAAAGGTCATATACATGGTCGAGGAAAAGACCACCAGTAGAAAAACAAAGCTTAAGTAGAGAAAGATCTCAGTGATATAAAGGCAGAGATGAAGAGGCTAGCATTCAAGATGCAGTAGGAGGAAAACGTGCATTGGAGGTATGAGTGGCCTTTGAAGAGAATAGCTAAGTGGCTTGTTCATAATTTGTTGACCAGGGGGAAGCAACAGGTGTTAAAAAGGTGGTTGATATATGATGAAAACCTCAGTGATGAGGGAAAAATATCTGGTAGGGGTCTCGTAGGTTGCCAGGTGAGCAATGAGAAGGGATCAATGAATCTCGTAAACTGCCAGGAGGGAAAAGGAGACATCCTGAATTTCCAATTGGACAAGGGAGAAGAGGTGAGCTCAGCTGAGAGTTCGCATTAGGGGGTGTTGACAAGTAAAGAGGAGGCAGAAGAAATACCTCGCTCAGGTGAAAATTCACGCGGAATTGTGGACCGTGTTAATGAAGATGATGAGAGGTTAAAAAATTCCACCATCGAGGAGAAGGATCAGTGGATTATTCTTGTCATTAGGGGAATTGAGTTATTCCTACAACATAGCCCAATCGAGGCCAGAGAATGTGTATCAGATGCAACAAAAATATAGCTAGCAGTGACTATCGTAGAAGAGGAGAAGGAGAAGATGTTGATGTCTGCCCCAATAGAAGAAGAAGAGCATACAATTAAGATGCTCACTCCATGGGAGAAAGAGTTAGGGGTGTTGGAGGATTGGTTGAATGATCAAGAACCAGAAAATGGTTGTCAGGTGACAATCAGGCAGATCATAGAAGAAAAGTATTCAGCAGAATTTCTCATAAATTTCAGTCGAGGAGTTGAACATGAGATGACTGCAAAGTTGAAGCATGCAATAGAAGAGGGAGTCAAATACCAGCATGAGGAGCAACTGGAGGAAGTTGGAGTTAAACCAGCATAAGAGAAGCTGATAGGAGAAAATTTCTCTGAAGGACAAATTGAGCATCAGCCCATTAATGAGAAGCCTACAAGAGTGGAAGTTGTAGCAGGGTGTCAAGCTAAGGCCACAAGAGGTAAAGAAGATGACTCGGGAGATCGATGTGATTTACCCATTGACAAGGAAGAAGTGCAGCAAGTCGAACTGCAAAAGAAGAGCCAGCCAATGGAGCAGTTGGACGAGGTGGTTGAGGAGATAAGGAAGATGAAGTTGAGGTCAGCAGAAGAAGTGGTCAGCAAGGAGAAGCTGGACAGAAAGGAACCTGCAAGAGCCGCAGAAAAGATACAAGAGCAGCAGCAGAGGAAAAGAAAGACAGTTCCAGGAGAAAGTTTGGGATCCAGGAGGATTTCAGCCAAGCTCGAATGCTCATGAGCAGGAGCTCATGATTTTTCATAGACATGGATTATGATGCAGGAGCATCGCTCCACCTCAACACGCACCAGTCGACTGACATTTGTGGTGCACATTCAAGTGAGGGAGAGGCATCGTCCTCTCATTTTGCCTTCGAGAATCTAAGGTGTGATCAAAGAAAATTAATGTCGACAGGTTGGAAGAGCCAAGTTGTGCCTTCGCACAAGCTGGAGATAAGGTCACCATTAAGTGGTTTTCGGTAGGAGGGATCTGCATCTGATTTGGAGTAGATTTCCATCATTGTAATTTTCCCATTAGATAGACGTTTTGAATGGTGGTTTGATACCACTAGCTTAGCTTGGAGGGAAGCTCGTCGAGCCCCTCTTGTATAACTCTTGTATTGTTGACAGTAGAAATAGTCAAGAAAGAAATCCAAGAGAAAAACACATAGGAGATAGGGAGAGAAACACATAGATCCAAGACTCAGTTGTATCTCGGACTCCCATATTTTAATGAACATTCTGCCATTAATAGAAAATGACAGTTTTTCCTATTATCATTTTTTGTGTAATGGATATTTTGTGGTGATTGTCATTTGTATGCATTTGAATTGTAGATGAATGTTAGAAATCGTCTACGGGGATAGAGATACACTTTTCTATCTGTGTGTGTCGGATTAAGTCTGGCTCTCTAGGCTAAGTGCAAGGAGTGCACTACAGAGTGTGGAAAATTTGTGAGCCGACGCAAAGAGTCCATGTTTGAACTTGGTGGAGTCATAAGAGAAATTGTTAAGAGGGCACACCAGGATAATTCACAAACTCGGGAGGAGAAGGGCATGTGACAAGTTAAACCGGTTCCCATTAGGAGCCCGATGTGCCATTCAGTTCGATGACTTAAATGATCCTAGACCGGGAGGTCGAGCAGCCCTTTGGAGGGAAGGGGGTCTGTGCCACTTGGAGTGAACTCGAGCCAGTTTAATAAATATTTATCAACCATAAAATTTAGTCATCAGATCCTACACAAATTTGACATGTAAACAATATTAAAAAAAAATAAGTTTAAATAAATATTTAAACTAATAAATATTTTTATAAAAATAAATAAATTATCATTGATCTTTACGTTAGATGCACCGTATCTCCATTTTATACAAACAATGTGGATCGTTGATCATGATATGATATGATCAACGATCACAGTTATACCTTGTCCCTCTAGTAGATTGATGATGAATGGCTGCAATCCAACGGTGGTCTTCAATTGGGTCCTCAATCTGACGGTCCATGTGCCACATTTTTCCAGTATATAGATTTCAACAGATTCTCCAATGTGGAATCAAATAATTCATGACTTGACTTTAGGCTACAGACGGTCAAACAAATTTAATATGCACTTGTAGGCGTACCCATTAATGAGAGTCAACTGCATAAGTATAGTTTTTTTAATGTTGTTTTGAATGCAGGGGTATATTCTATGCAACGCTTAGGGGTTTAATAATATAAATATAGATATGTTCATTGTTTGGAAATGAATTGATCCGATGCATTGATTCTTTGGCATATGGCTCGATATGGTGCATTAATTGTTTGGCATATCTAGCCACCTGCTTAGCTACTTCATGTTTTCCACATCTGTTCCATACAACCACTGGAAAAACCATAACTGTGTAGCTTTCTTAATTCTCTATTCCTTCACCTTCTTATTCTCACATTTCAATCCCAACAACATCACTTTCATTGTCCTGACCGAGATTTTTTCCGATGAGGTTTCTTTCGACCTGTCATGGGTTATCTGCAATAGCTGGGAAAGTTGGAGCCATCATCGGGGTCTTTGGGTTTTTGTATGCATCTCAGGATCCAAATCTAGTTTTTAATCAGAGTAAAGGTTACCATCCACTGTCTTGGATTAAGAAATATCTCCTTGTACCAGGTACAGTCAACGCATTGGGCTTCCTTTTTACTTATTTGGTGCCTAAAACGAAGGGCAAGTCGCTCGAGGAACTCTCAAGAGAGAATGAAGACGGATTATAGATTTCAACAGATTCTCCAATGTGGAATCAAATAATTAGTGACTTGACTTTAGGCTACAGACAATCAAACAAATTTAATATGTGCTTGTAGGCATACCCATTAATGAGAGTCGACTGCATAAGGATAGTTTTTTAATGTTGTTTTGAATGCAGGGGTATTTTCTATGCAACGCTTAGGGTTTTTATAATATAAATATAGATATGTTCATTGTTTGGAAATGGCTTGATCCGATGCATTTATTCTTTGGCATATGGATCAATATGGTGCATTAATTGTTTGGCATATCTAGCCACATGCTTAGCTACTTCATGTTTTCCAAATCTGTTCCATACAACCACTAGAAAAACCATAATTGTGTAGCTTTCTTACTTCTTTATTCCTTCACCTTCTTATTCTCACATTTCGGTCCCAACAACACCACTTTCATTGTCCTGACCGAGATATTTCCGATGAGGTTTATTTCGACCTATCATGTGTTATCTGCAGTAGCTGGGAAAGTTGCAGCCATCATCGGGGTCTTTGGGTTTTTGTATGCATCTTAGGATCCAAATCTGGTTGTTAATCAGAGTAAAGGTTACCATCCACTGTCTTGAATTAAGAAATATCTCCTTGTACCAGGTACAGTCAACGCACTGGGCTTCCTTTTTACTTTTTTGGTGCCTAAAACAAAGGGCAAGTTGCTCGAGGAACTCTCGAGAGAGAATGAAGACATTGAAGAAGGAATTGAGGTAATTGACTGGTTTCCTTAAAGGTTGTTGTACAATGTTCGTTATGTGATTGTTTGTATAAAATTAAAATATTTGTAGAATCGTCACAACAGTTGATCACAAAGCTATGGAAATAGTAGAAATTTATTTTTATAAAGCACTACAAATAGAATTGAAAAAAAATTGCCCTCAACATTTTAATTATACAATAAATAGATAAACATCCTACTGGAATTGTTCTGAATATTTAAAATAAAAACTTTCGCATGAACAATATGTCATTTTTCAATTCTTTCATGGAATAACTAAAAACATATGCTGACTAAAGGGAGGATACATGATCCATCCCCCTTTTAGGTACAATCTGTTCCATTCACCAACTTAGCCTATTATTACAAGACATTTTTGTGAAAAACAGTTAAAAAATTTGTCAGTTTAGAAGGGAGGTTCATGGAAAGTATTTAATAAAGAAATCTGGGAATTTTTCATAAATAATAGAACTGCATCTCGCAAATTCTTTCGCTTTTTCCGCAAAAAAAGAACCTATAACAAAATAAAAAAATCACATCAAATTATTTGAAGTTTTTCTTGTGATAACAAATAATGGCGAACATTCTACGGTTCTTAAGATAAAATAATCGATTCAAGTTGTTTTTGATAACTTATCCAAGAATTCTATTACATACATGTAAATTAGTATATAATCAATAAACCTATTAAACATAGTAAATTAGTATCCAAATAGGAAATATATTAAAGACATTTAATTAGTATCTTAGGAAAAGAAATAGCACTCTGCCAAGGCCAGAGTATCCACAAGAGAAGCTCGCTTTCCATTTGCCTTGACAAGCTGCAATATTACTATGTGATTGGGATTGTAAGCAGGCTTGCCTTCTTTTAATTTCCGGACCGAGTTGAATATGTGTAACATCCTACTCTTGTGAGCACGTGTGATTGACTTATTCTTTGAGGACACTTGCGTGCAAGTGATCCGATTATAGTATATGGTTATTTTTTTCGCTTATGGATTCTTATGATGATGTTGATGGATTATGATTTATGTTGTTTGATATTTATGTATTAACAGATGATATTGACAAGTTTCCCCTGAGTGTGCATAACTCTTGACAGATTCAGGGTGCCAATGGCATCGATGGACCTCCTTGGACTCTGGATTGAGTCAGGGAGTGCATTGTATTGGTTTGATTATTTCATTTTGTTAGCACTCCAAGAGTCACCCTAGACTATAGATCAGGTGATCTTGGTAACATACAAAGAATTCAAATTAAAAACTTGAAAGATAAACTTTAAAGTCATATGGATTAGACCATAAGGACAATCAGATTTATCTATCGTACACATTCCTAACTATATCCTTCAACAAAAGTGGCCCTAGTAAATTCAGATCAGCAAATAGGCTATATGAAAGTATGGAAAGATAGAAAATTGTGAAGGAATGAATCATAAATACATCAGGATATCACTGATATTCAATACACAGTAAAGAGATCACTACCTTGATAGAACTTGACCCATAAACACAACAATGAATCCTTCATTTGATCATTTCATGAGCACAAAGCAATAAAAGAATCAATCATTCATTGACTACTATCAAATCATTTACAAGAGTATGGAAAACAAAAGAGACTTATCTTTATTAATAGGGAATCACAAGTCCGAAAAAGATACAGAGAAAGAAAAATACACAGTGATAACCACTTTGAGTTCCTTTAGGTCGAAAGACCCGTATATTAGCTCATTCCCACCCTTATCTACTCTTGTACCATGAAATATATAGCACTATAGGTCCTTTCCAGCTCATTTTTTTTAACTCCAACCCCTTTCCAAAAATAGAAACAATTACAAACATAAAATGATATGTTTTAACTGATTTCCTGCTTTTCAGGAGGTGAAATTCTGAAAAATAGGCTTCAAAACACCACCTCTAATTCTCAAAAAGTAATATGTGTGTCAAATATGAGAATGGTTTTTGTATATAAGCTCGTTCTAAAGAAAAACCTCTCTCGGTTTCTTGAAATTCATTTCCATCTTGTCAAAATACATGTCATAAAAACATGGCTCAAATAGGAAATCATGAAAAATGAAAAATGAAAAATAGGGCTCAAAGATTCCTTTGAATATCCAAATCCATTACACATGTGTGAAAAATGAAAAAGGTTAATGTTATCAGGTCCTTTATTGACAATAACCTCCTTTGAATTTTGAAAATTCATCCTGGTTCACCCGAAAATCGTCCTGGAAGCCAATTGGTCAAAATTACCAACTCGCAACGTTGGCGCTGCAAAATTTCCTATAGCAGCCTATTTTATTTTTTTAAAGCTTCAATACCTAAAAAATTATGTCAGGAGTCCAAACATGCTGAAAAACTTCATTATATTGATATATATTCATTTAAGGCTGAATTTGAAAGGATGCAAAATATGAAATTTTCAGCAATCCTAGACCAGAGTGTTTGCAACACATTTCGCAGCACCAATATGAAAACCAACCAAAACCCATTTCTCAACCTTCAAACATGATGAACACTCTCATGGAGTACCAGGTGGATCTAGGCTTGATGTTTACATATTTGAATTAGCATAGGGGTGTCTGCAAGCTGTCCAACCTCCAATTCTCTCCTTCATCCAGTTCGTAGCGAAGTTTGCAGCGCCTGAAACTAGTTCACAATGCCTGATTCAAACACGATTTGCATGCTTCGAGGAGACTGTTAGGATGTCCAAAAACCTGATCCCTAAAAATTTGATAAAAATGGGCTTTGAAAACAATGAAATCCCTTAGCATGACAAAAAGGTAATGATGGCAATGAATGAATAGAGCACATGAGTACGTTGTGAACTCTCCTAGTGAATGGGCAGCACATACAATTGTCTTTAACTTGACATTTAAATAGATGGATGATAACAAAGAGAGCATTTTATACAAATGAGAGGTGACATATCACAGTAATGATGTAAAAAACCAAAGGTATGACTCATGGGGCTTCTTACAATCTTATGTGTTAACATCTGGCTCCACAGGGGATGGCATGCTCCCTGTGAGCTTCCAAGAACATGCAGTTCCAGTTTTCTTATCCATTGGTCTATGGAGTCATATATGTAACCAACCTATGAAACACTGCCAAAATCTACCACTTATTTAAGCAAACTGACTGATAAATCTATTGCAAACCAAAGGAAAGCAAATGCTCGAGAAGCGAGCTTATTTCCTATGCTACCCTAGCTCTAACCAGCTCAACAAATTGCTCAAGTAAATGCAAACTTCCACAATAACCATTCAAGAAACTTCATGACTTAAGGAATCCCATCTATACCATTGATCAATAGAGAATAACATAAAATTGAAAGCAGCAATAGAAACTTTTTCAGAGAACCATACTCACCCATAAGTTTCGATGAAATGATAAAATCTGAAAAAGTATGACTCCAACAAGGCTGCTACTAGATCCTAAAAACCATAGTCACAAAACTGTTGATTGAGAAAACATGATTTCCATTGCATAAATTCCCCTTTTCTAAGAAAGAGATGACCTCCACATTCTTTCACAAGCAGCTCTTGATCATCAAGAATGATAGTTTCCTCTTCATAAACATGATCATATGATAATTGCATAGCAGGACTTAAAGCATTCTGACTATGATCAACTAAAAACATATAGTTATCTATGCAAACATCCACTACTGCATGCTCAAAATGATTTGGAATTTGATCATAAGAATAACGTACATCTCGATCCATAGAAAAATCTGAAAACTTTGAAGAAACTGTCAAATGTTGCCGCAAATCTTATTCATACTTACATTCTTGTTCCTTTCCATGTGCATGCAGATTTTCCAAGTATGTTTGATCTTGAATCTGCTTGCAAGCCCGAATATCCTCCTCGACTTCCTCTGCATCTTAAAACAACCTTCTTAAATATGAATATGTTCTTTCTCTCAGAAGAAGGATAAGATATGAATGCTAAGTCATTAAATAGTACACCGTGGCAGCAGCCTCGGAAGGCCAGATCTCTGATGGCATGCTATGATAAAATATGTAAAAAAAATTGTTGAAGACAGCCTGAGCTTCTTCCTCCCCTCTCCTCAAAGCATTAAAATCAGTGAGGTATAGATCAAGGGACTTGTTCTTGCCCCAATACTTTAAAAAGGCATTGCATAATTCATTCCAAGAGCCCATAAAATCAACTCCCAAACCTTTAAACCACACAGCAGCATCTCCAAACAAGGATTTGGAGAAAAACTTCATGGTAACATCTTCATGTACTATCTCAAACTGATCAACAAAGTTCTCAAAGGCTCCCAAATGTCTCTCAGTTGTAACATGATCCTCTCTAGAAAAATGGGGAAGATACTTGAAAAAGTCAAGAGGGTATGGATGAAGATAAGATTGCAGCCTTAAAGGTTTAAATATTTTGTCTATGATTTTAGTTTGAAAATCTGTGGGTTGAAAATGAGGTTTAACAAATTGATGGCAAGGTTCAACAGTTATAGTTGAAGGTGATAAGATTTGATAAGAAGATAACTCAGATTTATCATCCTCAAGGTTATAGGGCTGATCAAATTCAGGAAGGACTTGAATACATACATCATCTTTCTGAATAGGTTGAGGTGAAAAGACAGGATCAAAATCTACAACACAAGTAGTATGCATATCTTCTTCTTCCAATGATGGATATATAAAAGAAGACTTATGATCATCCGAATAGACAAAACATAATATAATCCTCTTTATACATAAAGGGAAAGAGAGAAATGAATTGATAAATAAAAGAAAGAGTTCATGGAGAAGACTCATGAACTGATAATTGGTTTTTCCCCTCCGTATGGTCATCTTTTAGTTAGCAGGATCCTTCCTCCAGTCGAGTCTTTGAATGTGGATTCTCCAAGTAGATGATTACAATTAATTTCTATGTCCCTCTCTTGTCTTCCATCAAGATTCGGCTCTATGTCGTTCTCCCAGGGAAGCTTGCTTCAGACTTCATTCCCCGGCAACGGCACCAAAAATGTTAACACTCCAAGAGTCACCCTAGACTATAGCTCAGGTGAGCGTGGTAACATATAAATAATTCGAATTAAAAACTTGAAAGATCAACTTTAAAGTCATATGGATCATACCATAAGCACAATCATATTCAACTACAGTATACATTCCCAACTATATCCTTCAAAAAAATTGGCCCTAGTAACTTCAGATCAGCAAATAGGCAATATGAAAGTATGGAAAGAAAGAAAAATGTGAAGGAATGAATCATAAATACATCAAAATATCGTCGGCATTCAATACACAGTAAAGAGATCACGGCCTTGATAGAACTTGACCCATAAATGCAAAAATGAATCCTTCATTTGATCATTTCATGAGCACAAAGAAATAAAAGAATCAATCATTCATTGACTACTATCAAAGCATTGACAAGAGTATGGAAAATAAAAGAGACTGGTCTTTATTAATAGGGAATCACAAGTCTAAAAAAGATACAGAGAAAGAAAAATACAGAGTGATAACCACTATGAGTTCCTTTGGGTCGAAAGACCCCCCTCTTAGCTCATTCCCACCCTTATATACTCTTGTACCATGAAATATATAGCACTATATTTCCTTTCCAACTCACCATTTCGAAATCCAACCCCTTTCCCAAAATAGAAACAGTTACAAACAGAAAATGACACGTTTTAACTGATTTCTTGCTTTTCAGGAGGCGAAATTATGAAAAATAGGCTTCAAAAAGACACATGTAATTATCAAACCGTAATAGTTGTGTAAAATATGAGAATGTTTTTTGTATAGCATCTCGTTCTAAATAAAAACCTCTCTCGATTTATTTTTATTCATTTCCATATTTCCATAATACATGTCGCAAAAAGATGTCTCAAACAGGAAATCATGAAAACTGAAAAATAGGGCTCAAAGATTCCTTCGAATATCCAAATCCATGACACCTGTATGAAAAATAAAAAAAGGTTAATGTTCTTGGGTCCATGCTTGACAATAACCTACTTTGAATTTTGAAAATTCATCCTGGTTCACCTGGAATCGTCTTGGAAGTCAACTGGTCAAAATTACCAGTTCGCAGCGCTGGCTCTGCGAAATTTCCTCTAGCAACCTATTTTATTTTTTTAAAGATTCAATACCTCAAAAATTATATCAAGAGTTCAGACATGCTGCAAAACTCCATTATCTTGATACATAATAGTTTAAGGTTGAATTTGAAAGGATGCAAAAGATGAAAGTTTCAGCAGTCCTAGAGAAAAGTGTTTGCAGCACATTTCGTAGCGCCAATATGAAAACCAACCAAAAAAAAATTCTCAACCCTCAAACATGATGAACACTCTCATGGAGTACCAGGTGGATCTAGGATTTTTTATGACATCTTTGAATTATCACAGGGTTTCTGCAATTTGTCCAACCTCCAACTCTCCCCTTCAGCCAATTCATAGTGAAGTTTGCAGCGCCTGTCACTAGTTCGTAACGCCTAATTCAAACAAGATTTGCATGCTTCGAGGAGACTGTTAGGATGTCCAAAAACCTGATCCCTAAAAATATTTAAAAAATAGGCTCTGAAAACAATGAAATCCCTTAGCATGACAAAAGGTTAATGATGGCAATGAATGAATAGAGCACATGAGTATGCTGCAAACTATCCTGGTGAATGGGAAGCACATATAATTGTCTTTAACTTGACATTTAAACATATGGATGATGAAAAAGAGAACATTTTATACAACTGAGAGGTGACATGTCACGGTAATGATGTAAAAAACCAAAGGTATGACTCATGGGGCTTCTTACAATCTTATGTGTTAACACATTTATGCATATGTGACATATGATCGATTATATTATGATGTTGTTTATGGATCATTGACAGTGTTTCGTTGATGGATGTAGGCTGACGATTGCTTGCTAATCTGACTCACATAAGGATTAAATGGGCCATGCACATAGACCTGATATTGAGTGAGAGGTGTGGAAGCGTCCCTGTCACAGCCTACTAGCACTCTCGTCGTGGCTCGAATTGTAGGTTAATGATTACCTAGTTCTAGAGTTCCACGATGTTGTGAGGACAGACTGAGACAGTCGTTGACAAATATTTCTAAGGGGTGTGAAATAAGGCAGGGTCCTTATTCCTTAGAAGCCCTTAGTCTCTCACAAGGTCACTCGAATGGAGTGTTGACTCCAAGAGTTGGACAACTACCAAAACCAGTCAAAGGAGAGTGGCACCCTTGGATCACAGAGTGCGTCTTGAAGGGCACGACATGTAATTAAAAATTTGAATCAAAGGTGAGTGGCACCCTTGGAGCATGGAGTATGTCTTGAAGGGAACGTTGCGGAATTAAAATTTGAGTCAATGAATCTAGTTGGCCTAGAAAACTTTGAGCGAATATTAAACCTTGTAAAATATTGAGCACTGTCGAAATAAATTAATTAATTAAAGAATGAATTTATTAATCATAATCCCTAAAAGAGTGTAAACCTTTATGATTAAAAATTTAACTAAACCTAAGTCTAAGTTAGTAAGAAGACTAAAAACTAAATTTATAAATTAACTATTAGGGGATGAGGTTAATCAATTTAAGAATTCAAGGTAAACAAAATAAATTGAAAGATTGATTTGTACACATATGTGCAAGTAATTACCAAATTGGAATTTAACGTAAGAATGGAATAAAGATAAAGGAATGGGTATGCATAGAAAGGAATCTAGAGTCTATTTAACACTAGTCTAACTAGGAGAAGATTCCTATTTTAAATCAACTCAGTTTTAGAAAGGCGTCAGTCATTAATTGGAAATAAAGGGAATAAAGAGACAACTAGGAGTGATTTAAGCATTGTTTTTAGGATGGTGAGGGAAATTAAATTTTATTAAAATAAAATGTGGATTTGATTGTGCAAGTGTGGGAAAATTGATGCAGGAGCATCGTCAAAAAAGCATGAGCGGAGGACATCTAAGCACCAGCGTGCATTTTGAAGTGAATTTTAAAATTTGAAGTTGTATATCATGTCAATCTTTTGAAACAATTGTAATTAAGAACATCTTTAATGTTTTGGATATGGATGATTTCATCAAGACATCGGAGAATGTGTTTTGTTTTAATGTTTCATATTGCCGTACATATCTGGAGCTTTCGCTCTTATCTGTCTGACTCAAATATTTATTGTAATAAATTCTAGTAGTTGATAGCTTTTAATTTGATAGGATAGCTCTAGAGTAGTTGGAGGGAAGAGCTTGAAGAGCCCCTCTTGTATAAAATCTTTGTATTTGTTACCTAGTAGAGGTTGTTGTTGTTGACACCCTAGTTGTTGAAAGGTTGTTGATAGTCGATAGCCGAGAGCTACCAAGAAGCAATATATGAATACATGTATACCTCGGTTGAATGAATATAACAGAAGGGGTATTGTCCCAAATGTTTGGTGTTGTTGCGTCTACTTGAATGAATGCATGGTAGACTTTATGTTATTTACAATTCTCTGTTGTTTATCATTTGTGTGTTTATGTATGCATTTACATGGTTGAACGTATGAGTCTATGAAGCTTTAGATAAGTTTTGATTTTTTCTCTTCTACGAGCAAGTGCAAGTGTGCATAGTGTCCGCAAGGAGTGCGTTGACAGAGTCCATTTCGACTCATAAGATCATAAGAGATAACGTGAAATTTATATGCGTGCAAGGAGTACATAGCGTCAATAAGGTGTGCATGATAGAGTCTATTTTGACTCAGAAGGTTCTAGAGATATAGTTGGAAGGAATTTCATCCGCAAGGACTACGCGACAGAGTCTTTCGACTCGGAATCCCAAAAGAAGTAGAGAAGGTTTCCCACATAGAGGCTAAGTTGTGGAGAAGGACCTATTGCAAAACATGCACCAGCTAAGATTCGAAGCATCAAGAAGAACACTCTAAGGAGGAAAATTTTCGAAAGGAACAAGCTCAGGAGGGAGAGTGAAGAGAAATCTTCGAAGGGAGGAATCCTTTAAGGTTTCCCAAAGATTAACGAGTAAGGATCATCCAGCAGGAGTCAGGATCATTCTAGACCATCAGATCTAGGATAAGTTGCACGGCAGTTAGCCACGAGGTGTTTCATCATTTCGGAGTTTGGAGTGTTCTGAAGTGTTGAGGAGAAGGATCATCGAAGTCACGAGGCGAATCTTGACCGTTCGTTGCGAAGAGACACGTGGCAGTGTATTAGGAAATCCAGAATATAGAATTTCGAGAGAGTTGGGTGTAGAGTGAGTGGAATATTCGTGAAGTTGCAAAATTTGAAATATAGTTGGACCATTGGATCCAGGAGGACACGCGGCAGAGATCTGTGAATACGGAGAAAAGTGTTTCGAGAGGAAATTAAGGCGGAAGCAGCGATATTACCGAAGCCCGGAGTTCCGAAGAGTTGATCCACGGTCACAACTCGTGGTCACATAGGAGAAAGAGACTAGCCTGGGGCTTGCACTCGCAAGGTTGGTGTTGCCACTAGTGCTCGAAAGAAATGTTGTAGGTAACATCAAAAGGACCTATGGATTAATCGATCAAGGTCTGTTGAAGGCCCAAAGAACCAATTCGGTTCAAGGAATTTGAAGATCCAAGACCGGGAGGTCGCAGAATCCCTAGGAGGGTAGGGGGTATGCACCAAGTGGTATCAGAGCATAACAGAATTGATTTATGTAGGTAAAGGAGATAGATAAGTAGGATGATATCGTCAAAAGGTACAAGATACATCAACACAATGTCGCCTAGGAGACATGTGGAACCACTTGTAGCAAATAGACTTATGGAAAGGGAAATGAGAGAACTGCGTGCAAGGATAGATGCCATGGAAAAAGTGCAAAGGAGGGCACCTGATACTAGAGACGTCAGTGATGCAGAGAATGAAGAATTGGAAGTTGAAGAAGTTGTAGCAGAGGATGTTGCAGAAGAACGCTTACTAAGAGCGGTTTTCAAGTTGGGAGCTAGGGAAAAGATAGACATCCCAATGTATGAAGGTAATTTGGACGTTGAAGAATTGCTTGATTGGATATAAGCAATGGACAAGTATTTTGACTATGAAGATGTCGATGAGGAGAAAAGGGTGAAACATGTTGTCACCAGGTTGAAAGGACATGTTGCATTGTGGTGGGATGAACTGTAGGCTGACAGGAGAAGCAAATGCAAACAAAAGATTAAGAGTTGGGATAGAATGGTAGCCAAGTTGAAGGCTAAGTTCATACCCAAGGATTAACAGATAAATATGTTCAAGGGATTACATAACCTAAGACAGAAAGGGATGACTGTGAAAGAGTACCCAGAGGATTTTTATAGAATGAACATCAGGGTTGGACAGAGAAAGAGAGGAGGAAAAGGTTGCCAGGTATATCAACGGCCCGAGATATGAAATCCAGGATGAAATCAGCATGATGACAGTAAAGAAAGTGGAGGACGCTTATTAGATCGCTCTGAAAGAAGAGGAGAAGTTGGCTAGGAAGCATATTCAACAAAGCAGGGGTAGAAGTTCGAACAGAGGCAAAGGAGTTTCCCATGACAAGGCACAGAAGCCCAGGGGTGAAGCGGAAAAACCACATAGTCACTATGAAAGAGGAGGAATTTCCCAAGGGAGACAGAGTGGTGGTAGAAACTCTTTTCCTAGAGGAATAGGAAGAGGCAGAGGAGAAGAAGTAAAGTGTTATGCTTGTGGAAAGGTAGGACACATGTCTTGGGAATTCCCTTAAAGAAAAAAAGAAGGAGGTGAAGCTCAAATTTCGGAAGCACAGAAGCGAGATGTTGAAGCAGAAGGTGCAGAAGATGGGAGATATTTGATGATGAAGAAGGTTCTCTTAAAGACAGAGCCAGAGGTTGAAAATCCAGTGAAGAGGAACAATGTGTTCAGGACAAATTGCAAGACTAAAGATAGAGTATACAAGGTGATAATTGACAGTGGGAGCACTGATAACTTAGCATCCATATAGATGGTGGAGAAATTGGAGTTGAATATGACTACACATTTGACACCTTATAAAGTATCGTGGTTGCAGAAAGGTCATCAGGTAAAAGTAACTAAACAATGCCTTGTTGAATTCAAAATAGGAGGATATAGAGATGAAATCCTGTGTGATGTGATTCACATGGATGTATGTCATGTTTTGTCGGGAAGACCATGGCAGTATGATAGGAATTGCATTCATGATGGGAGGAAGAATACCTATACCTTGGAAAAGAATGGTAGGGCACACATGTTGTTGTCGATTGAGGAAAATAACGTGAAGGAAAAAGCTAGCACGAGCATACTTCTCATGAGTGGGAAGGAACTCTTGAGTGAATTTAAGAAGGAAAATGAGATGCAGTTTGTTGTAGTGAGGAATCTGAAAGTTATCCTTACAAGTTCTTCTATGGAGGATCTGCCTGAGGAATTTCAGGAATTATTGGATTTTTTTGCTGACATAGTAGTGGATGAGTTACCAAGCTCATTGCCACATATCGGGAGTATTAGTCACCACATTGACTTGATACCAGGAGCAAGTCTGTCGAACAAAGAAGCGTATAGATTGACACCTCAAGAGAATGAGGACATGAAAAGACAAGTTCAGGATTTGTCAGACAAAGGTTTGGTCAGGGAAACCTTGAGTCCATGCGTAGTACCTATTGTGTTGAGTCCGAATAAGGATGGAGGATGGATAATGTGTACAAAATCAAGAGCCATAGACAAAATCACCATTAGGTACAAGTTTCCATTGCCAAGGATGGATGACTTAATGGATTGCTTAAGTGGAGTGAACTATTTTTCAAAGATAGATTTGAAAAGTAGATATCACCAGATAAGGATGAGAGAAGGTGATGAGTGGAAAACATCCTTCAAGACAAATGAGGGATTGTATGAATGGCTTGTTATGTCATTTGGCTTAAAAAATGTGTCGAGTACTTTTATGAGGTTGATGAATGAGGTGTTGAAGGATTTTATTGGTAAGTTTGTGATCGTATATATGGATGATATATTGGTCTTTAGTAAAACTAAAGAAGAACACTTGAGACACTTAACATTAGTGATGAAAAGGTTACAGTGGGAGAAGTTGTTGATCAATTTAAAGAATTCCTCTTTTATGAAGACAGAACTCATTTATTTTGGTTTTGTGATCTCTTCGAATGAATTGAAGATGGATCCCGAGAAGGTGAGAGAAATTAGAGAATGTTTGTCACCAAGGAGTATATTTGAGGTGAGAAGATTCCATGGATTAGCGAATTTCTATCAAAAGTTCATCAAAAATTTCAGTGAAATCGGTGCACAAATGATGGATACAATGAAAAAAAGACGGAAGTCTTTCAAATGGACAGAAGAGGCTGAGAAAATATTCAATATATTAAAGGAGAAGATAACAGAACAATTGATTCTGGTCTTGCCAGATTTCGAGAAGACATTTCAAGTGAGATGTGATGCGAGTGGAGTTGCAATTGGAGCGGTCTTAAGCCAAGATAATAGGCTTGTTGCATATTTCAGTGAGAAGTTGAATGATACTAAGAGGAAGTACTCCACATATGATAAAGATTTTTACGCCATAATTCAAGCCTTGAATAAATGGAGGCACTATCTTGTTCCCAAAGAGTTTGTTTTGTATAGCGATAATCAGGCTTTACAATTCATAACCAGACAGAAGAAATTAAACCAGAGACATGCTAAGTGGATAGAATTTATGCAAAATTTCACTTTTGTCATTAAACATATTTCTAGTAATGCTAACAAGGTTGTTGATGCATTGAGTAGGAGATGTTTAATTCTACAGAAATTTCAAGTTAAAACCTTGGGGTTTGAACACCTTAAGGAAATGTATCATGATGATCCAGATTTCTGAGAAGCATATGAAGCATGTGTGAATCTTGTGCTCAGAGATAGAATCCAGTGGAACGAATATCTAATTCAAGATGGGTTTTTGTTCAAAGGATGCCAGTTGTGCATACCAAAGTGTTCAATGAGGGAGAATTTGTTGAAGGAAAAGCATAGTGGAGGTCTAGCCGGACATTTCAGCCATGACAAAACATTTGCACAGCTGAATAGTTCGTACTATTGGCCAGGCATGAGAGTAGAGGTGAACAAATGTAAGATTTGTCAGTATGCAAAGGGGAAGAGACAAAATATTGGGTTATATCAACCATTTCCTATTCCAAAGAGGCCTTGGGATGGAATAAGCATGGATTTTGTATTAGCATTGCCAAGAACACAAAGAGGAAGTGATTCAATATTTGTGGTAGTTAACAAGTTTTCAAAGATGGCACACTTTATCCCATGCTAGAAGACCAGTGATGCAATGCATGGTGGTAACTTGTTTTTCAAGGAAGTTGTGAGACTTCATGGATTGCCCAGGAATATTGTTTCAGACAGGGATACCAAATTTGTTGGTCATTTATGGAGAACATTGTGGAAGAAGTTGGGGGCAGCACTATCATTTAGTTCTGCATATCACCCTCAAACGGATGGATAGACTGAAGTGGTGAATCAAATTTTGGGAGATTTACTGAGTTTGGTCACTAAACATCATACCCAGTGGGATCGGATTCTAGCACAAACAGAGTTTGCGTACAATGAATCAGTGAACAGAAGTATCGGGAATATTCCATTTCAGATAGTATATGGAATGAATCTGAGGGGAGTGTCAGAGTTAAGAGATCTGGAGTAGAGTGAATTCATAAGTGTTGGAGCCAAAGACTTTGTTGAAAAAATGCAGGAGCTTCATATTCAGATCAAAGAGCAGTTGAAGAGGAGCAGCAGTGAATATAAACGCAGAGTTTATCAACATAGGAGGAGACTTCAATTTGAATTTGGAGATCAATTTCTAGCACATATTAGGAAGGAGAGGATCCCAAGAGGAACATATAATAAACTGAAATTGACGAAGATAGGGTCGTGCAAAATCCTAAGAAAATTTGGTGAGAATGCTTATGAGTTAGAGTTGTCATCCGATGTGGGTATATTGCCCATGTTCAACATCGCAGACATGTATCCTTACAGGGAAGATGGAACCATAGGTTCTGAATATCAGAAAGAGATCCAGTGGAAAAACCAGATGTCTGTAGCAAAGAAGCCATAAATGGACTAGATCGTAGATTGGCGAATTGGTAAGAAGACCAGGAGGAAAACATATTTTGAGTATTTAGTAAAGTGGAAGGGACGCCCAATAAAAGATTCCAGTTGGGTAAGCGAAGAAGACATCCAGAAGCATGGAAGGTCAGTGCAGGAGCTCATGGACATGAGTCCATGAATTTTTCAACCAAGGGATTATGATGCAGGAGCATCGCCAACAAAGCACGAGTGGAGGACAGCTAAGCGCCAACACGCATTTTGAAGTGAATTTTAAAATTTGAAGTGGCATGTCATGTCAATATTTTGAAAGGATTGTAATTAAGAACATATTTAATGTTTTGGAGCTGGATGATTTCATGAGGACATCGAAGAATGTATTTTTCTTTGATGTTGCAGATTGCAGTACAGATCTGGAGATTTCGCTCTTATTTGTCTGACTCAAATATTTATTGTAATAAATTCTAGCATTTGATAGCTTTTAATTCAATAGGATAGCTCTAGAGTAGTTGGAGGGAAGAGCTTGAAGAGTCCCTCTTGTATAAAATATTTGTATTTGTTACCCAGTAGAGGTTGTTGTTGTTGACACCCTAGTTGTTGAAAGGCTACTAATAGTCGATATCCGAGAGCTACCGAGAAGCAATATATGAATACATGTATACCTCAGTTGAATAAATATAACAGAAGGAGTATTGTCCCAAATGTTTGGTGTTGTTGTGTCTACTTGAATGAATGCATGGTAGACTTTATGTTATTTGCAATTCTCTGTTGTTTCTTATTCTTGTGTTTATGTATGAATTTACATGGTTGAATGTATGAGTCTATGAATCTTTAGATAAGTTTCAATTTTTTCTCTTCTATGAGCAAGTGCAAGTGTGCATAGTGTCCGCAAGGAGTGCATTGACAGATTCCATTTTGACTCGTAAGCTCAGAAGAGATAACGTGAAATTTATATGCGTGCAAGGAGTGCATAATGTCCGCAAGGTGTGCATGACAAAGTCCATTTTGACTCAGAAGGTTCTAGAGAGATAGTTGGGAGGACGTTTGTCCGCAAGGAGTGCGTGACAAAGTCTTTCAACTCAGAATCCCAGAAGGAGTAGTGAAGGTTTCCCACATAGAGGCTAAGTTGTGGAGGAGGGCCTCTTACAAAGTGTGCATAGGCTGAGTTTCAACTAAGCATCGAGAAGAACACTCTAAGGAGTAAGAAGTTAGAAAGGAACAAGATTAGGAGGGAGAGTGGCGAGAAATATTCAAAGGGAGGAATCCTTTAATGTTTCCCAAATATTAACGAGTAAGGACCATCCAAGAGGAGTCAGGGTCATTCCAGATCATCAGATATGGGAGAAGTCACGTAGAGGTTATCCATGAGGTGTTTCGGCATTTTGGAGTTCGGAGTGTTCTGAAGGGTTGAGAAGTGGGATCGTCGAAGTCACGAAGTCGCGAGGCAAATCTTGATCGTTAGTTATGAAGAGACACGTGGTAGTGGATTAGGAAATCTGGAAGATAGAATTTCAGGAGAGTTGGGTGTAGAGTGAGTGGAATATTCACGAAGTTGTGAAATCCGAAATACAGCTGGACCGTTAGATCTAGGAGAACACGTGAAAGAGATCCGTGAATCAGAAAAAAGTGTTTTAGGAGGAAATTGAGGCGGAAGCAACAATATTTCCGAAGCTTGAAGTTCTGAAGAGTTGACCCACGATCACAACCCGTGGTCACATAGGAGAAAGAGTATAACGTGGGGCTTGCACTCGCAAGGTTGGTGTTACCACTAGTTCCCAAAAGAGGAGTTGCAGGTAACATCAAAAGGACCTATGGATTAATCGATCAGGGTCTATTGAATGCCCAAAGAACCAATTCGGTTCAAGGAATTTGAAGATCCAAGACCAGGAGGTCGCAGAATCCCTAGGAGGGTAGGGGGGTTGCACCAAAAATTCTATAAAACAAATGGTTGAGTTGAGAGAGAGGATCACACTGGTTATGAGTAATGTTATGGTGTAGAAATTTTGACTGCTTTTACTTGTGAGAGTTGGGATACCCAGCTTGAGAGAGAGTGGTGGCTCTACTTTGCGAGGTGAACTGGGAGCTAGGGGATTTCTTGTTAACTGTGTGCATGGCCTCTTTGTGTCTCAAGGGGCTAAGGGGAGAGAAGAGTACCCCTAGCATTGGCTAGGAGGTACCGGTGAAGTCTCAACGGTTAGCAAGCGGGATATCGGAAGGAGTGTCGCTGCAAAAGGTTGTCTTTGGTTTCAGAATTTTCACCGTCGATTACGGTATTTTTATTGAGCTTGTAATTGTAATAGTTAAGTTATAAATCGGATTTCAATAATTTTCTTTAGAACTCTAGATTTTTGGAAAAAAAATTATGTGATATGAATTTGGATGATTGTTCTCTAACTATGGGACGTTGCCATGGTGCGTCGATTGCATGACCTAAATAATTTCCTTCAAATTTCGGTAACACTGCCTTAAATGATAATTTGTGTAGCTTTGCATTATGCATCGCAAATGTTTGAGTTAAATTTCTTCATGCTTAGTGAAATGTTATGAAAACTCTACCAAATGGTAGCATTAAATTGATGTGAAACGTTAGATTCAGTAATTATCTGCATAGACTTCCTACGATGATTCTTCTATTGTACAAACCCTCTGCGCTTTTTTCTTTGTGCAAATTTCACCCAAAAAATGTGAATTTCTCCTAGCGATTTTTCCCTTTCAACTCTATGTTTTTCCCCTTGTACAAATTCGCCCAGCAAATGTGAGTTTCTCCTAGAGATTGTTCCCTTTGATCTTTGTGTTTTTGAGGTGAAAAACTTGCCCAGTGATTTGGAATATAGCCATGCGATTTTTATTTGTACATCTCTGCGTTTTTGTTGTGTCAACACTTGCCCATCGATTTGGAATATAGCCATGTGATTTTTCTCTCTACAACTCTGCGCTTTTGAGGTGAAAAACTTGCCCAGCAATTTGGAATATAGCCATGCGATTTTTCTCTGTACAACTTTACGTTTTTTAAGTGAAAAACTTTCCAAGCGATTTGGAATATAGCCATGAGATTTTTCTCTATACAACTCTGCGTTTTTGAGGTGTAAAACTTTCCCAGTGAGTTGGAATATAGCCATGCAATTTTTCTTTGTACAAATCTGCATTTTGAGGTGTAAAAATTTCCCAGCAATTGAGAATCGCCATGCGATTTTTTTCTATTGTACAACTCTGCATTTTTATGCTTACGATATTGGCCCAACAATCTTGAATCTCCTTGCCTCTTAAGAACTTACCTCTGCATTTTTAGTAATAAAAATCCTCATCCCTACATTTTAATAAGAAGACCCATACCTCTATGTTGATTAAGACAAAACCCTCACCTTTGACTTGTTGTCTACTAGCGCTTGGTTTTGGGTGCTCCATTGAGACCTTTGCGCTTTAATGAATAGACTCCTAGTGGGATCTCCCTTGGCGCCTTGCATTTCGGAGCCTCTTGTAACTTATCTCCCCCCTTCTTTATGTATATGTTGTCCTTCCCAAAAATTTGATTACTAAGCTCCCAAATCAATGAATGATATCCAGTTCCTCTCTTAGGATTCCTCATTGTACGCAGGTCCCCACTTTAAATTGGTTTTTATTAAAGTTTATTTGTCCACCCAACGAGTGTTGATCTTCTTAAAAGTCCTTATATTCAAGATAGGGAAGCTAGAATGTGTACCCTGGGGTTCTTATTTATGAGTTTTTATTACAAGAGTTTACTTACTAGATGAATGATTCTTGACATGGTACGAACCTAACATTGACTTGATATCCTTGATGAAAAAATAACCCTCTTTCATTTACATAGTTTGTAATTATGCTTTTGTATTCCATTAATTCATCATGTATTTCTTGTATTGACTTGCGCCTTAATGTTTGAATTTGGATTTAGCATTTATTGTGTAAGGAATCTTGAGAATGGAGAGTAAATACGTTGAGTATTGATGTGTTATTATATATGGACTCTTGACGATGGCCAATTGCGTCAAATAATGGGTACATGTTAGTGTAGAAGGGAATCTTGATGGATGTTTCATAGATGGCTAATCTCATTCTTTAATTGATGTATAAATGATTAAGTTATTAAATTATTCACGTGCATTGAATTTAATGTTGATGCATGTTTAATTAAGTGATTAGAATACTCTCGTTCCATTAACTATGTGAATGTAGGATTTTTTAAGTATTTGTATTCTCTTGCGCGATGAAGAATTGATGGTTTTATGATGTCTAATCTAGTCGTGAATTTTAGTTTAGGATTGGATAACTAGAGCCCCCTTGCACCATTAATAATGTGATGTATGATTGGGCATGTGATAAGATTTCCTTTGTGCCATGGAATAAAAATATTGATTTCTCCTACGACTTGAACTTAATGTGATTAGATTACTTGCGACATGAAAATAAAATGGATGATCACCTTTGCGCCATGCAAATAAATTGATGATTACTCTTGCACCATGAATTTAATATTGATGTATGATTGATTATGTAATTAGCTTACTCTTGCACCATGAAATTAAAGTGACGTATGAATTATTAAGCAATTCGATTATCTTGCGCCATTAAAATAATCGATGTGATTGGTTTAGAATTTTGTTACTCGTGTGCCATGACTACTTGATAGTGAGATTGATAGTTGATCTATTGGTTTCTGGTTTGATTGTATTAGTGGGATTTAGATACCTCTTTGTTCCTCAAAACAGTCACTAGCCCTGAGACCTTAAGTGGTCAAAATCAATTGGATGAATCTTTGGCTTGAGCCTTGCTTGTGTGCCCTGGAGGTCCTAACCATGCAGGATAGGTTGGGCGGGTAGTTCTTTTAATACTCAGTGACTTGGTTGATCATTCAATTATACATTGCTTCAGTCGATCATGATGTGTTGATTGTGTCGTTTTTAGTTGTGATGATGTGTGGATTGAGTCGTTGATTTTGTGTTGATTTGTGTCGCTTTTAGTTATGTTAGTGTAATGCTTATGTGTCTTTTTCAGTAACGATGATGTATGTTGTTATTATGTTGTAACAAATTTAATATCCTAATGCAAAACAAAAAAAAATACTCTGTACTTAATTTGGTTGACGTAACGGCGATCCGTTACATATGGTATCAGAGCAGGTTCAACCCCACGACTTGAGATCATCACGCCTTCCACTCTATTAAACACTTGATTAATAACTTATAGCTAATTAAATCGAATTGTGTCCCTACAGGTAATCATGGTTAGAGGACGTCGGGGAGTTAGACAACGTCAGGGAGGCAAACAACGCCATGCTAGGGGAGGAGGTGAGACGCCTCCAGTAGCATCCATGCCAGAGGGGTCTAACCCCCAAGGAGAAGAGAAATTCATTGGACAAGAGAAGATTGTTGTGCAGGATGTTGTTGGGTTGATGAGGTCCTTTCAGAGGATGTCAAAAACCTTTATTAACTAACTAGAGAGAGATGGGGACAAGGATCCTATACCCCCTGAGGTTCCACAACGTGCCCCAGATGGTACTGGTAGCATTAACAAATAACTCGAGAAGGTTAAGTTTCCCGAGTTCATGGGTGCCACGGATGGCGCATCCTCCAAGGCATGGTTAGAGAACATGGCGATGTGCTTCACACTTCACGACTACACCTCCAACATGAAAGTCCGCATGGCAATATTTCAGCAAAAGGGGAGTGCTCTTCTATGGTGGAAGACACTCCTACCACAACTGAACATGGTCGTCGAAGACGTGTCATGGGAACTATTTGAGGAGTGGTTCGGAGAGAGGCATTTATCAGAGGAATTCATTGAGCGCCAGCTCAACAAATTCAATGCCTTACGACAAGGTGGTCGTATGGTGTCAGAGTATGAGGCCCGATTCATGGAGTTGCTTAGGTATGCTCCACGTCTGAGCACGCAGAAGATGAAGGTAAAAAAGTTTGTGTTTGGCCTTAAATTCAACATCCATGTGAAGGTGAGGATCCTAATGCCATAGACATTGCACAATGCGGTCCAGAAGGCCCTCATAGCAGAGGAATAACTGACGAGTGGGGGTCGGGGCAAGACTCCTGCAAGACCGACTAGACAGAAGACGGCAGGTGCATAGTAGCATCAGACACAAGCCAAACATACACCAGGGTATCGTGATATGTCGAGAGGATCCATGTTCACGACACCGCAACGACTAGCTCCTCAATAGAGGACTCCCTACAGAGGACCACAACATTAGCAGCAGTAGCAGTTTAGGCATGTTCAGTAGAACATACCAGGATTCCAGGCCGGTAGGCCAACAGCTTCTACTTCGGGGATCAGGAGTACTGGACTGAAGACTGTATGTTGGACATGTGGAGAGCCACATTACCAATGGGGTTGTCCAGTTGAGAGGGCCAGAGCATTCAAGTCAATCGAACACACTACAGTTGGAGATTTGGGCAAGGTCCACAGGATTCATGTAGCAGTGAATAATCACTAAGCCAAGAACCATTCCACAGTGCTCGAGATGTCAAGTACCGTTTTTTACCAAACCTTTAGTGTTTTGATAGATTATGGTGCTAAAGAGAGCTTTATTTCTGGTGCAACGCTAAAGCTAATTAAGGTAAAGGCAATCAAACATGACGAGTTTAGATACGTGGAAATGGCTTCAGGTGACAAGCAGAAGGTTGGAGGAAAGGTTACGGACTGTAGCCTTAACTTGGGAGATTTTGTAACGAAGGAAAACCTATACTTCATGATCTTACGATCTTATCACATCATGATTAGTATGGACTGGCTGGAATCACATCATACAATAATCAACTGTAAGACAAAATGGTTGAGTTTGACCGATGATGAGTGGCAGAGAAGAGTGATTGTGGGAAGAAATCAAGGAGTGTCCCTAAGGTTCATTTCATCCCTATACATACATAAGAGCATGCACAAAGGATGAAAGTTATATGAAATATTAGCATTGAATGACAAGGGCATGGCAGAAGGATTAGAAAACCTTTCGATAGTACGAGAGTTTGCGGATGTGTTCCCAAAAGAGTTACTAGTTTTGCACTCGAAAGAGAGATGGAATTTACCATCGACTTGAAACCTAGAACTGACCCGATAGCAACAACGCCTTATTGGATGTCGACCCTTGAGTTACAAGAGTTGAAAATGCAACTAAAGAAGTTGTTGGGCCTAGGATTTATACATCCAAGTGTATCACCTTGGGGTGCGCCTGTTATTTTCATAAGAAAGAAGGATGGGTCGTGGAGACTCAGTATTGACTACCGTCAATTGAACAATGAGACAATCAAGAAACAGTATATGTTGCCAAGAATATACAATTTGTTTGACCAAATGAAGGGCATGACTATGTTTTCGAATATCAACTTGAGATCAGGATATCACCAGTTACGGATCAAAGAGGAAGACATTCATAAGACCGCATTCAAGATTTAAACATTATGAATTTACCGTTTGGACTGACAAACACCCCATGGGTATTCATGAGCTTTATGAATGGAGTGTTCCGAGAATACTTGGACAAGTTTTTTAAAGTATTCATTGATGACATATTGATATATTCTCGGACGATGGAAGAACATGACGAACATTTGTACTTAGTACTACAGTGTTTACGAGAAAACAAATTATACGTGACACTGTTGAAATGCTATGTTTATCAATCAAGGATTCATTACTTAGGGCATGTTATGTCCGGTGAAGGCATCATTGTGGATCCAGCGAAGGTAGAGGATATTATGGAATGGCCTGCGCCAACAAACGTACTAGAAGTACGTAGTTTTTATGACCCAACGGGGGGCATATATATGGCTAAATGTATATGATATGACCCCAATATCATATACAATTTATTGTGCTCCAACGTGGAGCACAACTCCAATATAGATAAATTACACAATAACTCCTTAAATAATAGGGGAATCCCCTCCAAATAACCAAATACCTTTCATACTTCACCAATTTACATCCTAATAATGAATAAATTATATCTTATATATAGTTATTCACACTTGCACATGAGGGCCCTTTATCACTTGGTCAACCCTATTACATATGTATTTACACATTACATGTACATTTAGGCCCATATATTCCCCCCCTTAGGGTCATATCATATACATTTAGCCATATATATGCCCCCCCTTGGGTCATAACAGTAGCTTTATGGGTTTAGCAGGATATTACCGACGATTCGTCGAAGGTTTTTCGAAGATAGAAAATCTGATCATGCAACCAAGAAGTTTGTATGGACCGAGAAATGCGCGGAAGAATTTCGAAGGCTCGAGGATCTATTGATGACAGTGTCGATACTAAAAGTCCCTGACATGGACGAGGACTTCTTGGTATGCATAGATGCATCCAAGGAAGGCTTAGGTTGAGTCTTGATGCAATATGGTCGAGTGATCACTTACATATCAAGGAAATTAAGAAAGCATGAGGAGAACTATACGACGCATGATTTAAAGTTATTGGACATTATGTATGCTTTGAGAGTGTGGAGACACTACCTGATTGGACGAAAATTTGAACTAAAAACATACCACTGTGGTTTGCAGCACATTTTTATGCAAAGTGACTTGAACTCACGCCCAAAGGAATTGGTATGAATTGCTTAGAGAATATGATTTTGAGATTACTTACATAAAAGGAACAGTGAACATAGTGGCAGATGCATTGAGTCAGAGACCATGCATATTTTCGGTGATGCTTCTTCAGACAAATATTTGAGGAAATATTCTAACCATACAGTTCGACGATGACTAGTATAAAGAGGTTAAGAAAAATATCGAACAAGACACCATGTTGGTACCAAATTTTGAAGGATATGCATTGGACAACGACAGATTGATGAGGTATAATAACCGGATTTATGTACCTCCTAATGATGATTTGAGAATTTTTATCTTAAGAGAAGCTCATAGAGCAGTGTACATGGCTCATCCAGGAGTCACAAAGATTGGGGCAGACCTTAAGCCCTTATTATTCTGGAAAGGAATGAAGGCAGACATAGTTAGCTACATGGCGAGGTGTCTAGAATGTCAGCAAGTGAAGGCTGAACATAGACATCTGGCAAGATTACTATAGCCACATGATATTCCATAATCGAAAAGAGAGGTCATTTCGATGGACTTTATTGTTAGATTGTCACTGACGGCAAGGAGGCACAACTCGATTTTCGTGGTCGTTGACACTCTAATGAAGAGTGCACATTTTATTCCTATGCGAGGTACGTATCAGGCACCAGACATAGCTAGAGTTTTTATCAGCGAGATTGTGAGATTACATGGTGTGCCTAAAAGGTTCATATACGATAGAGGATCTGTGTTTACAAGACATTTTTGGACCAGTTTCCAAGAGGCCTTGGGGGCACAACTGAACTTTAGTACAGTAGATCATCCTTGGACAAAAGGGAAGACAAAAAGAATGAATCAAATTTTGGAATATATGTTGTGTATGTACGTGATGGACCAACAAAAGAGTTGGGAAGAGTTCTTTCCACTGGTAGAGTTTTTGTACAACAACAGCTATCAAAGTACCATTAAGATGGCACCATTTGAGTTTCTTTATGTGTGACTGTGTCAGACGCCATTGAGTTGGGATGGAATTGAGGATAAGATCCTAGTAGGACCAGAAGCGATCCAAGAAATGGAAGAAAAAATTCAAACAATAAGATAAAGGATTAAAGAAGCACAAGATCGGTAGAAAAGTTATGTCGATGCACATCGTGTTGACTGAAATTATGAAGTTGGCGATCGGGTTTTCTTGTGGGTGAAACCACACAAAAGTTCAATCAAGTTTGGAAATGGTGATAAACTCTCTCCTACGTTTGTGGGACCTTTCAAAGTTGTGGAAAAGAAAGGGCTCGTGGCCTATCGACTAGACTTTCCTGATTATTTGAGGTGTATGCATAATGTTTTTCATGTATCTGTTTTGAGACATTATGTTAATGATCCTACACATGTGATTGACATGATTTCCTTGCAGGTGTCGGATGAGGGAACTCACGACAGAGTCAATCTGCATTATGAACCATCGCATTCAATAGCTAGGACATTGAACAGTCGATCAGGTCAAGGTTCAGTGGGACAATTATAGTACTCACTCAGCTACCTGGGAGGACGCATATGATATGCGCCAGCAATTTCCATATTTATTTGATAGTTATACATATAGATATTGTCAGATGTTTTATTTACTGCATTTTATATATTGTACAACTTCGGGACAAATTTTAAAACAAGAGGGGGTGTATGTAACATCCCTCTCTTGCGAGCACATGTGATTGACTTATTCTTTGAGGACACTTGCGTGCAAGTGATCTAGTTATAGTATATGGTTATTTGTTTCGTTTATGGATAATTATCGTGATGGTGATGGATTATGATTTATTTTGTTTGATATCTATGTATTGACAGATGTTATTGACAAGTTTCCCCTGAGTGTGCAGGACTCTTGACAGATTGAGGATGTTGATGGCATCGATGGACCTCCTTGGACTCTGAATTGAGCCAGGGAGTGGATTGTATTGGTTTGAGTATTTCATTTATGTATATGTGACATATGATCGATTATATCATGATGTTTTTTATGGATCATTGACAATATTTCATTAATGGATGCAGGCCAACGATTGCTTGCTAATATGACTCACATAAGGAGTAAAGGGGCCATGCACATAGACCGGATATTGAGAGAGAGGTGTGACAGCATCCATGTCACAACCTACTAGAACTCATGCCCTAGCTCGAATTGTAGGTTAAATATTACCTAGTTTGAGGGGTCCACGATGTTGTGAGGGTAGACTGAGACAGTCGCTCATGAAGATTTATAAGGGGCACCCAATAAGGCAGAGTCCTTATTCCTTAGAATCCCTTAGTCTCTCATAAGGTCACATGAATGGAGTGTTGACTCCAGGGGTTTGACAACTACCAAAACCAGTCAAAGGCGAGTGGCACCCTTGGAGCACAAAGTGCATCTTGAAGGGCACGTCACATAATTAAAAATTTGAATCAAAGGCGAGTGGCACCCTTGGAGCATGGAGTGCGTCTTGAAGGGAACGTCGCAGAATTAAAATTTGATTCAATGAGTCTAGGTGTCCTAGAAAACTTTGAGCGAATATTAAACCTTGTAAAATATTGAGCACTGCCGAAATTAATTAATTAATTAATTAAAGAATGAATTTATTAATCATAATCCCTATAAGATTCTAAGCCTTTGCGATTAAAAATTTAATTAAGCCTAAGTCTAAGTTAGTAAGAAGACTAAAAACTAAATTTATAAATTAACTATAAAGGGATGAGGTAAATCAATTTAAAAATTCAAGGTAAACAAAATAAATCTAAACATTGATTTTGTACACATATGTGCAAGTAATTACCAAAATGGAATTTAAGGTAAGAATGGAATAAAGCTAAAGGAATGGGTATGCATATAAAGGAATCTAGAGTCTAGTTAACACTACTCTAACTAGGAGAATATTATTATTTTAACTCAACTCTATTTTAGAAAGGTGTCAGTAATTAATTGGAAATAAAGGGAGTAAAGAGACAACTAGGAGTGATTTAAGGAGTGCTTTTAGGATGGGTGAGGGAAATTAAATTTTATTAAAATAAAATGTGGATTTAATTGTGCAAGTGTGGAAAATGATATAAAACAAATGGTTGACTTGAGAGAGAGGATCACACTAGTTATGAGTAATTTTATGTTGTTGAAATTTTGACTGGTTTTACTTGTGAGAGTTGGGATACCCATCTTGAGAGAGAGTGATGGCTCTACCTAGTGAGGCGAGTTGGGAGCTAGAGGATTTATGGTTGTGTGTGTGTGTGTGGCCCCTTTGCGGCACGTGGGGATAAGATGGAAGAAGAGTACCCCTAACATTGGCTGCGAGGTATCGGTGAAGTCTCAACGGTTAGCAAGCTGGAGATCGGAAGGAGCATCACTGCAAAAGGATGTCTTCAATTTCAGAATTTCTCACCGCCGGTTACAGTATTTTTATTGAGCTTGTAATTGTAATAGTTAAGTTATAAATTGGATTTCAGTAATTTTCTTTAGAACTCTACATTTCTGGAAAATCATTATGTGATATGAATTTGGATGATTTTTCTCCGACTATGGGACATCGCCATGGTGCGCTGATTGCATAACCTAAACAATTGCCTTCAAATTTCGGTAACACTGCCTTAAATGATCATTTGTATAGCTTTGCATTATGTATCGCAAATGTTTGAGTTAAATTTCTGCATGCTCAGTGAAATTTCCAACTCTACCAAATGGCAGCATTAAATCGTTGTGAAACGTTAGATTCAGTAATTGCTTGCATAGACTTCCTACGATGATTATTCTATTGTACAAACCCTCTACATTTTGTTTTGTGCAAATTTCACCCAGAAAATGTGAATTTCTCCTAGCAATTTTTCCCTTTGAAGTCTGCATTTTTCCCCTTGTGCAAATTCTCCCAACAAATGTGAATTTCTCCTGGTGATTTTTCCCTTTGATCTCTGCATTTTTGAGGTGAAAAACTTGCCTAGCGATTTGGAATATAGCCATGCAATTTTTCTCTATACATCTTTGCGTTTTTTTTTGTGTTAACACTTGCCCAACGATTTGGAATATAGCCATGCGATTTTCTCTATACAACTCCGTGTTTTTGAGGTGAAAAACTTTCCCAGTGATTTGGAATATAGCCATGCAATTTTTCTATTTACAACTCTATGTTTTTGAGGTGAAAAAATTGCCCAACGATTTGGAATATAGGCATGTGATTTTCTTTGTACAACTCTGTGTTTTTTAGGTGTAAAAATTGCCTAGGGAGTTTGAATATAGCCATGCGATTTTTCTCTGTACAACTCCATGTTTTGAGGTGTAAAACTTGCCCAGTGATTGCAATTTTTTCTCTTGTACTACTCTGCGTTTTATGCTTACGATTTTGGCCCAACAATATTGAATCTCCTTGCCTCTTAAGAACTCAACTCTACATTTTTATTAAGACAAATCCTCATGCCTACATTTTAATAAGAAGACCCATACCTCTGCATTGATTAAGACAAAACCCTCACCTCTACCTTGTTGTCTACTTGTGCTCGGTTTCGGGTGCTCCATTGAGACCTTTGTGCTTTAATGAATAGACTCCTAGTGGGCTCTCCCTTGGCACCTTGCATTTCGGAACCACTTGTAATTGATCTCTCCCCTCCTTTATGTATATGTTTTCCTTCCCAAAAATTTGATTACTAAGCTCCCAACTCAGTGAATGTTATATAGTTCCTCTCTTAGGATTCCTCATTGTACGCAGGTCCCCACTTTAACTTAGTTTTTATTAAAGTTTATTTGTCCACCCAATGAGTGTTGATCTTATTAAAACTCCTTATATTCAAGATAGGGAAGCTAGCGTGTGTGCCTTGGGGTTCTTATTTATGAGTTGTTATTACAAGAGTTTACTTACTAGACGAATGATTCTTGACATGGTATGAACCTGACATTGACTTGATATCCTTGATTAAAAAAATCGCCCTCTTTCAATTACACGGTTTGTAATTATGCTCATGTATTCCATTAATTCATCATGTATATCTCGTAATCGACTTCCGCCTTAATGTTTTAATTTGGCTTTATCATTTAGTGTGTAAGGAAGCTTGAGAATGGATGGTAAATGTGTTGATTATTGATGTGTTATTATAGATGGACTCTTAAAGATGGCCAATTGTGTCAACTAATGGGTACATGTTAGTGTAGAAGGGAATCTTGATGGATGTTTCATAGATGGCTAATCGCATACTTTAATTGATGTATAAATGATTAATCTATTATATTATTCGTGTGCATTGAATTTAATGTTGATGCATTTTAATTAAGTGATTAGAATACTCTCGCGCCATTAACTATGTGAATGTGGGATTGTTTAAGTATTTATATTCTCTTGAGCGATGAAGAACTGGTGGTTTTATGATGTCTAATCTAGTCATGAATTTCAGTTTAGGATTGGATAACTAGAGCACCCTTGCGCCATTAATAATGTGATGTATGATTGGGCATGTGATAATATTTCCTTTGTGCCATGGAATAAAACTATTGATTTCTCATGTGCCTTGAACTTAATGTGATTAGATTACTCGCGACATGAAAATAAAATGGATGATCACCTTTGTGACATGAAAATAAATTGATGATTACTCTTATGCCATGAATTTAATATTGGTGTATGATTGATTATGTAATTATCTTACTCTTGCACCATGAAATTAAAGTGTCCTATCAATTATTAAGCAATTTGATTCTCTTGCGCAATTAAATTAATTGATGTGATTGGTTTAGAATTTTATTAATCGTGCGCCATGATTACTTGATAGTGAGATTGATTTTTGATCTATTGGTTTTTGGCTTGATTGTATTAGTGGGATTTATATGCCTCCTTGTTCCTCAGAACAGTCGTCATCCCTAAGACCTTAAGTGGTCAAAATCAATCGGATGAATCCTGGGCTTGAGCATTGATTATGTGTCATGGAGGTCCTAACCATGCAGGATAGGTTGGGCAGGTAGTTATTTTAATGCTCAGTGACTTGTTTGATCATCCAATTGTACATTGCTTCAGTCGATCGTGATGTGTTGATTGTGTCATTGTTAGTTATGATAATGTGTTGATTGAGTCGTTGATTATGTGTTGATTTGTGTCGCTTTTAGTTATGTTAATGTAATTCTTATGTGTTGTTTCAGTAACGATCATGTATGTTGTTATTATGTTGTAACAAATTTAATATCCTAATGAAAAACAAAAATTGTTACCTTGTACTTCATTTGGTTGATGTAACAGTGGGTCATTACAATATGCATGATTTTTTTGGGTCGGGTGCTTTTCTAACGTGATAACGCTTGCTCGGGGTTGGCTTGCATGTCTGAACGGGCTTAGGTTCTCACCGCTTTCCTGACCAATCTGAGCTTGCTTTCGAGATTTTAAACCTTACTAAAACCTTATCCAGTCGTAACATTGAAGAAGAATATGTGGATGCACGTAGCATGCCTGATTGAATACATCATAATAAATATACCATCATTTGCATGCTTAATGTTTTTTTTTTTAAGTTACACCAACATAAACTCATATAAATCAATTTGCTATGTGTTTTTTAAATTTTCAACTTTTAAAAAACCTAGTTCACGTGTCACATTGAAGAGCAACACCTGAATACTTGGATTTCAGAGTAAATATAGCCTCATCTACATGATGCTTTATGGAGAAAAAATGCCTAATACTTAGTTTGATAACTAATCTTTTACTAAATTGTGTGATAAATGTTTTGAGCCATTATATAAGCTCACAATCATCAATTTCTAGACTTTGTTTTGTCATTACATCTTTACATAACAAGTAAAGGTAAAAGTATAAGTGTTATATGTAAGGATTATGATTTTATTTTATATATTTTCTCTTGTTATAAGTTATAAATTTTATGGTGAAAAAGTCAAAACTTAAAGTAGTTAGACAACTCTAAAGATAAAATAACTCTAAAGAGATACAGTTTACAACATAGGAAACTACTCAGATGGAGCAAATAGATTGTAAATAGAGTTTACAAACATTAATACTTTCGACATAATGCACGTAAAAATATCAATACATAATGTGTTCTTTATTTCGAGGCAACATTGAAATATATTTTGGTAGTCAATTAAGTGTAATTTTAATGGTTATAGAAAAAAATGTTATACTTTCTATTAAATACAATCTTAAAATCCTAACTAAATAATTAATATAATTTATATAATCACAATTAGTACAAAAAATTTAAAATCTTTCCTAATTAAATATTAAATATAATTTATATAATTAAATATTAAATATAATTTGTATAATCACAACTAGAAAATCTTAAATGAATATAATTTTTATAATCATAACTAATTCAAAAATATTAATAATTTATATAAGCATAACTAATCATTTGAAACCTACATTAAAATATAAATTTGTTATATAT
>SNQJ01S0019388.1:98924-125611 GCA_010110895.2 Picea sitchensis
TTTATAAATTAACTGAGGGGATGAGGTAAATCAATTTAAAAATTCAAGGTAAACAAAATAAATCTAAACATTGATTTTGTACACATATGTGCAAGTAATTACCAAATTGGAATTTAAGGTAAGAATGGAATAAAGTTAAAGGAATGGGTATGCATATAAAGGAATCTAGAGTCTAGTTAACACTACTCTAACTAGGAGAATATTATTATTTTAACTCAACTCAATTTTAGAAAGGTGTCAGTAATTAATTGGAAATAAAGGGAGTAAAGAGACAACTAGGAGTGATTTAAGGAGCGCTTTTAGGATGGGTGAGGGAAATTAAATTTTATTAAAATAAAATGTGGATTTAATTGTGCAAGTGTGGAAATTGATATAAAACAAATGGTTGACTTGAGAGAGAGGATCACACTAGCTATGAGTAATTTTATGTTGTTGAAATTTTGACTGGTTTTACTTGTGAGAGTTGGGATACCCATCTTGAGAGAGAGTGGTGGCTCTACCTAGTGAGGCGAGCTGGGAGCTAGAGGATTTATGGTTGTGTGTGTGTGTGGCCCCTTTGCGGCACAGGGGGATAAGACAGAAGAAGAGTACCCCTAACATTGGCTGCGAGGTACTAGTGAAGTCTCAATGGTTAGCAAGCTGGAGATCGGAAGGAGCATCGCTGCAAAAGGACGTCTTCGGATTCAGAATTTCACACCGCCGGTTCCAGTATTTTTATTCAGCTTGTGATTGTAATAGTTAAGTTATAAATTGGATTTCAATAATTTTCTTTAGAACTCTAGATTTCTAGAAAATCATTATGTGATATGAATTTGGATGATTTTTCTCCGACTATGGGACGTCGCCATGGTGCGCCGATTGCATAACCTAAACAATTGCCTTCAAATTTCGGTAACACTGCCTTAAATGATAATTTGTATATCTTTGCATTATGTATCGCAAATGTTTGAGTTAAATTTCTGCATGCTCAGTGAAATTTCCTGAAAACTCTACCAAATGGCAGCATTAAATTGTTGTGAAATGTTAGATTCAGTAATTGCTTGCATAGACTTCCTACGACGATTATTCTATTGTGCAAACCCTCTACATTTTGTTTTGAGCAAATTTCATCCAGAAAATGTGAATTTCTCCTAGCGATTTCTCCCTTTGAACTCTGTGTTTTTCCCCTTGTGCAAATTCTCCCAACAAATGTGAATTTCTCCCGGCGATTTTTCCCTTTGATCTCTGCATTTTTGAGGTGAAAAACTTGCCCAGTGATTTGGAATATAGCCATGCAATTTTTCTCTATACATCTTTGTGTTTTTGTTGTGTTAACACTTGCCCAATGATTTGGAATATAGCCATGCGATTTTTCTCTATACAACTCTGTGTTTTTGAGGTGAAAAACTTGCTCGGCGATTTGGAATATAGCCATACAATTTTTCTCTTTACAACTCTGTGTTTTTGAGGTGAAAAAATTGCCCAACGATTTGGAATATAGGCATGTGATTTTATCTATACAACTCTTTGTTTTTTAGGTGTAAAACTTGCCTAGGGAGTTTGAATATAGCCATGTGATTTTTCTCTGTACAACTCCGTGTTTTGAGGTGTAAAACTTGCCTAGTGATTGAAATTTTTTCTCTTGTACAACTCTGCATTTTATGCTTACGATTTTGGCCCAACAATATTGAATCTCCTTGCCTCTTAAGAACTTAACTCTACATTTTTATTAAGACAAATCATCATCCCTGCATTTTAATAAGAAGACCCATACCTCTGCATTGAGTAAGACAAAACCCTCGCCTCTACCTTGTTGTCTACTTGTGCTCGGTTTCGAGTGCTCCATTAAGACCTTTGTGCTTTAATGAATAGACTCCTAGTGGGCTCTCCCTTGGCACCTTCCGTTTCGGAACCACTTGTAACTGATCTCGCCCCTTCTTTATGTATATGTTGTCCTTCCCAAAAATTTGATTACTAAGCTCCCAACTCAGTGAATGTTATCCAGTTCCTCTCTTAGGATTCCTCATTGTACGGAGGTCCCCACTTTAACTTAGTTTTTATTAAATTTTATTTGTCCACCCAATGAGTGTTGATCTTATTAAAACTCCTTATATTCAAGATAGGGAAGCTAGCATGTGTGCCTTGGGGTTCTTATTTATGAGTTGTTATTACAAGAGTTTACTTACTAGATGAATGATTCTTGACATGGTATGAACCTGACATTGACTTGATATCCTTGATTAAAAAAATAGCCCTCTTTCATTTACATGGTTTGTAATTATGCTCTTGTATTCCATTAATTCATCATGTATTTCTCGTAATCGACTTCCGCCTTAATGTTTGAATTTGGCTTTATCATTTAGTGTGTAAGGAAGCTTGAGAATGGATGGTAAATGTGTTTATTATTGATGTGTTATTATAGATGGACTCTTAAAGATGGCCAATTGTGTCAACTAATGGGTACATGTTAGTGTAGAAGGGAATCTTGATGGATGTTTCATAGATGGCTAATCACATACTTTAACTGATGTATAAATGATTAATCTATTATATTATTCGTGTGCATTGAATTTAATGTTGATGCATGTTTAATTAAGTGATTAGAATACTCTTGCGCCATTAACTATGTGAATGTAGGATTGTTTAAGTATTTATATTCTCTTGAGCGATGAAGAACTGATGGTTTTATGATGTCTAATCTAGTCATGAATTTCAGTTTAGTATTGGATAACTAGAGCTCCCTTGTGCCATTAATAATGTGATGTATGATTGGGCATGTGATAATATTTCCTTTGCGCCATGGAATAAAACTATTGATTTCTCATGTGCCTTGAACCTAATGTGATTAGATTACTTGCGACATGAAAATAAAATGGATGATCACCTTTGTGACATGCAAATAAATTGACGATTACTCTTATGCCATGAATTTAATATTGGTGTATGATTGATTATGTAATTATCTTACTCTTGCGCCATGAAATTAAAGTGTCATATGAATTATTAAGCAATTTGATTCTCTTGTGCCATTAAAATAATTGATGTGATTGGTTTAGAATTTTATTACTCCTGCGCCATGATAACTTGATAGTGAGATTGATTTTTGATCTATTGGTTTTCGGCTTGATTGTATTAGTGGGATTTAGATACCTCCTTGTTCCTCAAAACAGTCGCCATCCCTAAGACCTTAAGTGGTCAAAATCAATCGGATGAATCATGGGCTTGAGCGTTGCTTATGTTTCCTGGAGGTCCTAACCATGCAGGATAGGTTGGGCGGGTAGTTCTTTTAATGCTCAGTGACTTGGTTGATCATTCAATTGTACATTGCTTCAGTCGATCGTGATGTATTGATTGTGTCATTTTTAGTTATGATGATGTGTTGATTGAGTCATTGATTATGTGTTGATTTGTGACGCTTTTAGTTATGTTAATGTAATGATTATGTGTCGTTTCAGTAACGATGATGTATGTTGTTATTATGTTGTAACGAATTTAATATCGTAATGAAAAACAAAAATTGTTACCTTGTACTTCATTTGGTTGATGTAACGGTGGGTCATTACAATATGCATGATTTTTTTGGCTCGGGTGCTTTTCTAACCTGATAACGCTTGCTCAGGCTTGGCTTGCCTGTCCGAACGAGCTTAGGTTCTCACTGCTTTCCTGACCAATCTGAGCTTGCTTTCGAGATTTTAAACCTTACTAAAACCTTATCCAGTCGTCACATTGAAGAAGAATATGTGGATGCATGGAGCATGCCTGATTGAATACATCATAATAAATATACCATCATTTGCATGCTTGATTTTTTTTTTTAAGTTACACCAACATAAACTCATATAAATCAATTTGCTATGTGTTTTCTAAATTTTCAACTTTTCAAAAACCTAGTTCACGTGTCACATTGAAGAGAAACACCTGAATACTTGGATTTCAGAGTAAATATAGCCTCATCTACTTGATGATTTATGGAGAAAAAATGCCTAATACTTAATCTGATAACTAATCTTTTACTAAATTGTGTGATAAACGTTTTGAGACATTATATAAGCTCACAATCATCAATTTCTAAACTTTGTTTTGTCATTACATCTTTACATAACAAGTAAAGGTAAAAGTATAAGTGTTATATGTAAGGATTATGATTTTATTTTATATATTTTCTTTTGTTATAAGTTATAAATTTTATAGTGAAAAAGTCAAAACTTAAAGTAGTTAGACAACTCTAAAGATAAAATATCAAAGAGATATTGTTTACAACACAGGAAACTACTCAGATGGAGCAAATAGATTGTAAGTAGAGTTTACAAACATTAATACTTTTGACATAATGCATGTAAAAATATCAATACATAATGTGTTCTTTATTTCGAGGCAACATTGGAATATATCTTGGTAGTCAATTAAGTGTAATTTTAATGGTTATGGAAAAAATTGTTATACTTTATAAATTCTCCATTTATGCCCCCCCCTCCCACCCTCTATAGAGGGTGGGAGGGGGGGGCATAAATGGAGAATTTATAATATAAATTCTAAATTCTAAATTATACTTTCCATTTATACTTTCTATTAAATACAATCCTAAAATCTTAACTAAAAAATAAATATAATTTATATATAGAGGGTGGGATGGGGGGCATAAATGGAGAATTTATAATATAAATTCTAAATTCTAAATTATACTTTCCATTTATACTTTCTATTAAATACAATCCTAAAATCCTAACTAAAAAATAAATATAATTTATATAATCACAACTAGTACAAAAATTCTAAAATCCTTCTTAATTAAATATTAAATATAATTTATATAATTAAATATTAAATATAATTTGTATAATCACAACTAGAAAATCTTAATGAATATAATTTTTATAATCATAACTAATTCAAAAATCTTAATAATTTATATAAGCATAACTAATCATTTGAAACCTACATTAAAATATAAATTTGTTTTTTTCATATATATATATATATATATATATATATATAATTGCATCAATTACATGAGACTTGTAGTTTAACCTCTTACAAATGACACATAAACTAGACCTAAATCAAATTTCATTATTTAACATAATCTATTGCACTACACGGACAATATTTGAATATCCCAGGGAGGATCTCTTTTCTTGAATACTCTGGTACTCTTATGGAGTGAATTCATTCTAATCGTAAGTGTAATTACTCTTTTCTCGGTCATGATATCGAATCTTCCACAGCGACATTGTTATAAAGATACAAGTTCACATTAAAAAAACTGTCTAAATACGAAAAATAGAGAACATACATAATTTCTCTCATTGAACGAAATAAGAGGTTTAAATAATCCTCAGAAGTTTCCAAGTGTGCACACAGTATTTGGAGCAACCAACATCATCAAGATTCTTAGGATCTTATAATTTTGAGAAACCTTAATTAATTCTCTCTCATCATCATCATGATGATAATTAGGTTTGGTTGCTAATCTAAATGATGATTATGAAAGAATATTGATTTACCAATTTTGATTTATATTAATAAGAAATGGGCAATGCTCAAACCCTTGCCCATTGTTCCTTCCAAGAATTCACTGACAAATCATGAAATCACCTTGTTTATAGGGTTTAAATCAGATCGTTTGATTGTTTAAAACAATGTTATGTTCTTCTTTCCAAGGTTTCTAGGGTTTCACGAGTGTAATATTCGGACTCTAACCCTTGTTTCTTGGGAAGTAGCAAATACCAGAAATAGACGAGAAGAGAAATTATGTAAATGTTGTTCAGGCATGTATGTTCAGGGAACTAAATGCAATCTCAATGAATTAAAAGCAAACTCCTAACTTCCCAAAGACATGACAAAGGTATCTACTTTACTAATGCCCATATTTCAAAAAGTTTGATCGCTAAAAAGGAAGTAAAAATATTTAAACTTAGCACTTAATGAAGACTCCTCTTTTTAAATCATAGAGCCATATATGCCTTCAAGGTACTTCTATCACATATTATACTTTCATATTTATTTATTATGATGATATTTTAATATAGTGCAATACATACATATTATATATGATCACTATATATGTTCTTAATTCGCGCACTTTCATGTGATAATTGTTCAAACTAAGACAGGGATCAAATGCTCGGCTTTACACTTATTGATTGTTGAAGGTTTTCTTGGTGTGCACGAAAGGGCTTGAATGAAGGAGTGTTCAAAGCTCAGTTCGACGAAAATAATGTTCACAATTGGAGACAAAATGTTTCACACCAAAATCTATATCTGTTGCACCTTAATGAAATTGTTTTTTTTGCTGTTTAGATCTGTTTTTCCACTCTTTTTAATTTTCCAATGAAAACGAACTATAATGTTTTGATTTGATTTTCCACTCTTTTTTCTTTTCCAATGAAAATGAACTAAAATAAACTAATTTATATTAGATTAGTTGATAAATTAATTTGTTAGTGTTTATACTTCACTATTTATTAGGATAAAGTGTTTATACTAAATAGGATAAAGTGTTTATACAACACATATCACAATGAAATATGGAAGATTGAAATAAATAGCATTTTCATTTTGTTATTTTCCTAGAGTGGGAAAACCTATCATAACTCAGAATGTCAAAATTCTACGAAAACCACGCCACCTGAAATAATTCACTGGTGGTTCGTAAGGCGGCAGGCTTTCACTCCTGCTAGATATCTTTGGGTCTTGGACCATTAACTTGATTCCTTACGTCTGAGGAAAACGAGCTCTTAGCCAAGCAGAAGCAGTTTTAGGCCATACTCCAAGGCCAATTTTCATTTTGTTATTGCTCAGTCATCATCATCATTATTATTATATTATTAATAATTAATATGTTATTATGGTTATGTTGTTGTGGTTAAATTATAATTGGTTGAAGTTTTATATTATGATTATGATTTTCACATAATGGTGTTTTGATATTTTATAAGAAATGTCAAGATTTTTTAAAATGATATGTTTCTTATTTTTTATTTTCCAAATAAACTTATTATAGTTTAAATTATAAAAAAACTTATTTTCTAGTTTCCATATTGTTTCCAAATTTTCTAGTTCATTTTTCTATGAGAGTCTCTCACATGTTGTTCCTCTCTTGTTGTCCATAAAGAGAGGATATTAAACTATATCATATTATGTGATTCATAGCTTGCAACTTTATTACTAGGCACTTAGTTTGGATGGTGTAAAACTTGTGACACAGTGATAAGTTTCTCCGTATTTTATTTTGTGATTTTGTAGATGTTGAAAATTAGGGTGATTTATATTAAAAATTCAAATATGTATCTTACATTTTATGGTCATCGATTTTGAAATGTTGTTACTAAACATTTTTTTTGCTCTGAATACCTTTTGCACATTTGGGGCATGACTGGTCAACAACAATTTGTGTATTACAAAGTGTTGTAGGAACTTTGTTGGTCTACACTATAAGTACCATATTTTCCAAAACATTTCTAGCTAGCTAGAATAAATCCTTGGTGAGTATCTAAACACTATGAACAAATAGTCTCTACCTTTGTTAGACAGAACAAGAAAGTTTAATGGTTGTGGTGAATACCAAATTATTGTTGCTAGGGTGAAATTTTAATGTGAGCTTTCTAGAAAATTATATATCTACTCTTGCATTGTATATATTCTTAGCCATGGGTGTCAAAATTTCTCTACAAATGTATCATAATTTGTTGTTTACTTGAGCCACGCAAAGATATTAAAACCTACTATCATAATTTGTTGTTTAATTGAGACATGAAAGGATATAAAATTTTAATTACGGTAGAATTTTTTTTAATTAAAAATGATTTTTCAAATCTTTAAAAAACTTTATATATGTGAAAACATTTAACATATTAATATATTTTATGTGATTGTTATATATATATATATATATATATATATAATTTTTTTATAAAATAAATCTTTCAACTTTTTCCAAGAGTTGATATATGTGCAAACATACAACCAATTAATGTATTTCTAAATAGGTGTTGGGAACAGTATAGAGTTTGATTTGAATGAACACCATTTTTGTTTAAAAGTTGTCTAAAAGTTAGTCCTCAATTTTTAATGCAATACTTTGATTGACCACTAGAATCCATTATATGCACCACTACAATTTGTATTGAAGTGATTTTGTTAACTTAGCTTCATCCCTCTATAATTGCACATGACTCTTGCAGTTCGTGTCGAAGTGTTTTTGTTGAGCTAGTCTCATCACTCTATAATTGTGCACAACTCTTGAAAGTACTTGCAATGCTAGTCTTATAGATTGGGCATTTCATATGTCTTGATGGCAAGTACTTTTCCATAAAAATTGTATATATCTTTTATAATCTAAATGCTTGGAAATTATGTAAGATGTCAATATGTTATCTTGAGATTAGATTGTCCTTTTCTAGGTTTGTAATTAAGCTTTCCATGGTTATATGAATTAAATGAACTTAAAAAATTATTATTGTTTTTATTTATAGGAGAAGACAATAGTAACAAAGAAAAGTTGAAGTTAAGGGAAACAAAAATCAAGGTATCACCTTTGAAACTGTATTTCCCTTTTCTTTTTTCTGGTTAGGTAATGCCATAAACTTAACCTAGGAATAATTAAAGTACCATAAATTACGAAAATGGAAAAAATAATAGATGTTGAAAGCTACCAAATGAAAGAGCAGTGCATTATACATAATAGCATCGGTCATGTGTTGAATACAAATGGTCTTTTCAGATTAGATGCATTCTCCTATACTCCAGGAGATTGCTTGTTTGATGCATTTCAAGTCCTATTACACTTTAGTTATTCATCAATTGAATTACGAAATTGATTAATAGATCACTTCTTATTTTGTTTAAACAATGGTGATGTAGAGACATTACAGTCATATCAATATGAACTAGCATCTGATTTTTTGTACCAATTGCATGGAATTCATGACGTTGAGACATACCTTCACAAAATGCGATTTTCTGCATCTACAAATTTGAATCAAACTGGAAGATGCCTATGGGGAGATACATTTTGCATACGATGGCTAGCCAAGTGGTTAAATGTATCAATTGGAATTTGGTCCTTAACAAAGAAAACAACATATTTTCTATTTAATAAAGATGCAAACACAAAACAATATTGCATTTTGTTTCATGATGCAAATCCTATTAATGGTCACTATGAACCATTGATTTGCAAAAACAATTCCATATGCACTTTTGAAGAAACTAATATTTGCTTATCGCTAATGTGCAAAGAACTTGAATGCCATTGGAAGTGTATTATACATGATATTCATCGTCATGGATTGAACAGAGCAACAACTAGTACATATAATTGCTGGGACAGTCCTTTTTGTGCAATTTGTTATTTGGTGGCAACAGACTTTGATGTACATTCTTTAAGACTTTATGTTGTGCAATATTTTTGCAATTCAATTATGAGTGGTGATCAAAATGCATTTCATTTCTTGCAACAACACCTAGTTGGTGATACCATACAGAATATGACAATGACTAGAAATGGTGTAACATCCCGCTCTTGCGTGCGCCTGACATGACTTATTCTTTAAGGACACTTGCGTGCAAGTGATCCGGTTCATTATATGAGTGATTGCTTCACTTATGGATTATGATTATGAGATTGTGATTTATGATGTTATGTTATGTTATTATGTATAGACATGTGCTATTGATTGGGTTCTCCTGAGTGTGCATGACTCTTGATAGGTTGAGGATGTCGACGACATCGATGGACCTCCTTGGACTCCGGATTGAGTCGGGGAGTGGACTGTTTATGTTTTGTGTATTTTTTTATTTCATATGTGACATATGACTGATATGATATGATGATGTTTATGGATCGTTAACATGTTTGTTGATGGATGCAGGCTGACGATAGCTTGCTAATCAGACTCACATTTGGAGTAGAGGGGTCACACACGACAACCAGAGATATTGAGGGAGAGGTGTGACAACAGCCCTGCCACAACTTACTAGCACTCTCGTCGTGGCTCGAACTGTAGGTTAATGATTACCTAGTTCGAGAGATCCATGAGGTCGTGAGGGTAGACTATGATAGTCGCTCGTGATGATTCTAAGGGGCACGCAATAAGGCAGGGTCCTTATTCCTTAAAGGCCATTAGTCTCCCACAAGGTCACCTGACGAAGTATTGACTCTAGGGGTTTGACATCTACCAAAATTAGTCAAAAGGCAAGTGGCACCCTTGGAGCATGTAGTGCATCTTAAAGGGCATGCCACGCAAATAAAACAGGAATGCAAGCGAGTGGTACCCTTGGAGCCCATAGTACGTCTTGAAGGGCACGTCGTGATTTTTAACTATGGTAAGTTAATAAACCTAGTACCTAGAAAACTATGCATCCTTAGGACCTGGTCCTCCTTAAAATGAATGATGGTATGAGTAAAGTTTAATATCTAATTTTCCCTTAAAAAAATTGTGGCCAAGCCTAGTGAATTTAAAACCAAGGTCTAAGTAGAACATGTGAACCAAAAAAAAACTAAATGGACATATAATAAGAAGGGGAGTAAAGAAAATTCAAACATTAATAATTAAAATAAAATTTTAATGAAGGATTAAATTATTAAAAGGGTAGATTGTTGTTTATATCTAAACTTGCTAAATCTGAACTAAGAAAAAAATGGGGAAACCTAAGGAAAAGGGGAATGTCTAACATAGTAGGGAATAGTCTTTGGAACCTTCTAATTTTGAATTCAACTAGGTTTTAAGAAAGGTGTTAGTCATTTAATAAATGTAAGGCAATAAAGGGACACTGAGGAGTGTTTTTAGGAACACTTTTAGGTGGGTGAGGGAAATAGGCAAAATTCAATTAATTAATTAATTAATTAATGGTGCAACTAAGGGATCGGGTGACATGTGTATGGGGGAGGTTTATCCTAATTAAATTTAATAAAAATAATCTAATGAGGATTTGACAAACTAATCACTAAGAAAACTCTATAAAAGGGATGGTGGAGGAGGAGTATGGATCACGAGTGGCAGCTAATTTCGCCCAATTTAGAGCCCTCCCTGGCGTATTAACTCCCGGATTCATCTCTGCATGGATGTGTCAATCACTTGTCCAGCGAACTGCATCCTCACCCCTGTGTTTCTTTTTTTTGTATTAAATTGTCGTCAATGGGATTGGCCATGCCATTTTTTCCCCTGGTTGTCTCTATGTTTCCACTAACTGGACAGCATTGCTTTCCTAGAAGCGTTGGCGTTCCTTCATGGAGAAACCACTAGCGTTTGCCCTTTTTCTATGCGCATTTTTTGTGAGTAATTTACCCTGTGTATCGAAGGAAACCTTGACTTAAAACCCAGTGCGTCTCTGCGTTTGGCTTGAGTTTTCACCTGCGTTCCTACTCCCTGGTGGCGGTTTGCCAAGTAAAAATCCCTCTTCGATGTGCAAGGTTTATCTCTGAGTTGTTTCCAAACTGAACAGTGTTTTTCCTTAACATATCTCTGCATTTTTCTTTAATGCGCAACGCATTTTCTCTCCCCTGGCATCTTCCTCATTGGCTCGGCATTCCGCCCGTTCATCTCTGCGTTTACCCGTGCTGGTCTCTCGTTTCAAGGCTCTTGTCCGGACATCGGGTGGATCTACTCGACCCTCCTCGATTGCTTGGAACTCCCTTTACAGGTGGCGGTAATACTATAGCAAGTATTATGGGGTCAGAATCTCCCTGAACACGTTTGCGTGGACACCTGGTGCCCCGTAGGCTCCATAGAGCCTCCTCCTTGAGTTAGTATTGATTGCATGCACTGAATTGTATGTATTAAATGATGATTGTAGCTGGGCTCCTTGCGCTTATGGTTTCTCATGTCATGTATGGTGGTTAAATATTAGACTTGGGCATAAATAAAAGTAATAATAATATATTTTCCTTGCGTCATTGATTTAGCTGTGATGATTTTAGATTATTTAGCATACGGATTTCATAACATGTGATAGTTTTAGATTTTGGGACTTCTTGTGCATTGGATGTAATGTAAGGTATGATGGTTAGATTTAAAATTCTCGCACAAATGGATTTGCGCCATCAATGATAGTTATAAATTTTTGGACATTCACGCAATGAGTTTTATGTAAAATGATGGTCTTAGGCTTTAGTCTTCTAGTGTGTAATGAAATTTTTATTGGAAAATGACTGCTTTGGGTTGGGCGTTGTGCCTTGCAATTAATCGATCTATGCTTGCACCTTGAAATTAATCGATCTATGCTTGCGCCTTGGATTTATTATGGACTTGTGTTATGTGAACGAATTACCCTTGTGCCTTGATTAATCGATGTTATGATTGATGGATTGTTGTGATTGATGATCGTTCATGATGTGAACTAGCATAGTCGGCTTGGACTTGATTGTGTCGGGTGGGATGTAGACACCTCATTCTTCCTCAGAATAGTCGTCAGCCTTGAGACCTTAAATGGTTAAAATCAATTGGAACCTGGGCTTTAGTATTGCTTATGTGTCCTGGAGGTCCTAACCTTGCAGGGTAGGTTGGGTGGGTAGTATATCATGTGTTCTCGTGATAAGATCATTATGATTCGTTATGCTATTTTATGTTTCCTTAGTGATGGAACTTATAAGATGCGTTGAATGTTTAAGATTTTTACTGTTATGCATCGATAATTAATGTAGAATGCAAGATGTTGAACAGTTGTTAATTAACGTGTTAATACATCGATGGGTGTGTCATGATTCATGGTGATGATGTGTCAGCCTTGTGTGGTATTTGTTGCTAATGCATTACTAATGTTCGTTATTGTACGTGAATGATGTGTTGGTGATGTCGTTGTCTATTGTGATGTTGATTTCCTAACGCAACAATAAAAGGAAAAAAAAATAATTTGCATATTGTACGTCACTTTTTGGTTGTCATAATGATGGGGTCATTACATATGGTATCAGAGTGGGTTCAACCCTACAACTGTGGATAGCCACGCCTTCCACTAAATTAAGCCCTTGATTTATACTCAGCGCTAATTGAAATATTAACATGTCCTTGCAGTAATCACGGTTAGAGGACGCCGAAGAGATTCGTGACATGGTGCCAAGGAAGGAGGCGCGACGCCTCCAGTAGCACCTGCGCCAGAGGGGTCCAACCCCCAAGGAGAGGAACAAGTCTTGAGCATGAGCGGATTGCCGTGTGATATGTATTTCGGTCTGACAGGGTCCTTTCAGAGAAATGTTTGAGCCCTTGACTAACCATCTGTGCTAAGATAAGGCCAGGGTGTCTGTACCCCTGAGGGTCCATTGCACGCCCCATCCGGTGATGGTAGTTTTCACATAAAACTAGAGAGGGTTAATTTCTCGAGTCCACAAGTGCCACAGACGGCTCAGCCATCAAGGCATGGTTGGAGATCCAGGCGATGTGCATCACGATTTGCGATTATGACCTCTAGCACGAAGGTTTGTATAGGTGGTCTTCAGCTAAAGGGAAGCACTCTTTTATGGAGTAAAACGCTCCTACCTCAACTAAAATTGGTCGTCGAAGTCGTGTTAGGGGAACGGTTCCGGGAGAAGTATTTGTCAGAGAAATTCATTGATCCCTATCTCGACGAGTTCAGCGCATCACGACAGCGTGGTCGTATGGTGTTGGATTATTAGATCAAATTTATGAAGCTACTTCAGTATGCCCCACATGAGCACGAAGAAGTTGGATTTCAGCAAGTTCGTGATTGGCCTTAACTCCAGCTTTCGTGCGAAGGTGAGGATCTAAATTCCTCGAACGTTGCACGATGCAGTCCAGTAGGCCTCTTAGATAAGGAATTTTTAACCGCGGGAGTCCAGGAAGGACTCCTACAAGACTGTATGAACTAACAACATCTAGTACACAACAACATTAGACGTCCTCTGAACTAGACCTCTTGGTATCAAGATACGTCTATAAGACCCTTGTTCACGACACCTTGACAATAGGTTCCTCAGCAGAGGGCTCCCTATAGGGGACCACCGTATCCGCGCCAGCACCGCTAGTAGCCATCATTTAGGATTGTCAGCAAAACATTCCAGGATGTTAGGTTCGTGGGCCAACAACTTCTATTATGGGGCCAGGATTATTGGACCGTAGGTGGGAAATGGACATGTGGAGAGTCACCTTACCAACAAGGTTGTCCGGTTGAAAGTGTCAGACCATCCAAGTCAACAGGACACACTACCATGGCGGAGATGGGAAAGGCCCATAGGATACATGACCGCGGTAAATAACCGCCAAGACGAGCACCAGTCCACTGTGCTCGAGGCGTCAGGTGCCATCACCAAACGAACTTTTAGTATTTGTTATACCCCGTTGCTACAGAGAGCTCTAATTCTAGTACCTTATTGAAGGGATTTGGGTAAGGCCATTCGACAGGACGAGTTCAGATTTGTCGATGTGGCTTCGGGTACCAATCGGATGGTTGGAGGAAGGGATATGAACTATCACTTTAATCTGGGGATAGAGTAATGAAGTCTGACCTACGTCACGATCTTAAGATCTTATAGCGTCATGATCAGTATGGATTGGTTGGAATCACATGAGGCGATACTCAACTGTAAGAAAAAATGGTTGAGTTTGGTTGACGATGAGGAACAAAGAAGTGTGATTGTAGGAAGAAAATAGGGAGTATCCCTGAGGTTCATTTCTTCCCTACATATACAAGAGATCACGTGCAAGGATGCAAGTTATATGCATACTTAGCGCCGAACATCAAGGGCGTGGCGGAAGGATTAGAAGACCTTCCGGTAGTACGAGAGTTTGTAGACCTGATTCCCGGAAGAATTACCAGGTGTGTCGCCCAAAGCCAAGATGGAATTTACCATCAACCTAAAACCTGGAACTGAACCGATGGTAAGAAATCCTTATCAGATATCGACCCCTAAGTTACAGAAGTTGAAAGTGCAATTAAAGGAGTTGTTGGACCTAGGACTTATACGTCCAAGCATATCTCCTTGAAGTGCTCCTGTTAATTTCATACGAAAGAAATATGGGTCGTGGAGACTCTGCTTGACTACCGTCGAGTATTCCTTGATGACATTTTGATATTTTCTCGGATGACGGAAGATCAAGATGAACTTTTATGCTTGGTATTACAATGTGGCGAAAGAACAAATTTACGGGAAGCAGTCGCAAAGCTATCGAGGATTCATTGGTTAGGGCGTGTTACCTCCAACGAAGGATTTGTTGTGGATCCAACGAAGGTAGAGGTTATTGTGGAGTGGCTTACACTAACGAATGTCCCAGAAGTGTGTAGCTTCATGGGTTTAGCGGGATATTATCGACGGTTCGTCGAGGGTACTTCGAAGATAGAAAATCTTATTGCAGAATTGCAGAAGAAGAACAAGAAGTTTCTGTGGACCGAGAAATGCATAGAAGCATTTCAAAGGCTCAAGGAGCTGTTGACGATAACACCAATACTAAAATTCCCTAGCATTGACAAGGGCTTCTTGGTATGCGATGACACATCCAAGGAAGGCTTAAATGGAGTCTTGAGGCAAGACGGTCGAGTGATAGCTTACATCTCGAGGAAGTTAAGGAAGCATGAGGAGAACTACACAACGCATAATTTGGAGTTGTTATCCATCGTGTATTCCCTGAGAGTGTGGATACACTACGTGATTGGATGGAAATTTGAACTAAAAATGGACCATTGTGGTTTACAACACCTTTTTATGCAAAATGAGTTGAACACTCACCAAGGGCGTTGGTCAGAACTACTTATCGATTACGATTTTTATGTTTCCTACTTAAAAGGAACAATGAACAGAGTGGTAGATACGTTGAATCAGAGACCACGCATATTTTCAGTGATACATATTCAAACGAATCTACGTGAAAGGATTCTAACTACAGTGCGACGTTGACTGGTATAAAGAGGGTAAGGAATTTTTCGGACAAGACACCATGTTGGTACCAAAATTGAGGGTTATACTGTGGACAACGATGGATCTTTGAGATATAATAACTTGATTTACTTAACGTCCAAAGACCAATTGAGAAGTTTTTATCTTCTGCGAAGCTCATAGAGCAGTGCACATGGCTCATCTAGGAGTCATGAAGATGAGGACCGACCTTAAGCCCTTATTTTTCTCGAAGGGATAAAGGCGGACATCGTCAACTGCGTGGCGAGATTTCTAGAAGGTCGAAAGGTAAAGGCTGAACATAGACATTCAGTAGGATTGCTACGACCACACGCCATTCCGGAATCGACCTGGGAGGTCATCTCGATGGACTTCATTGCTGAATTTCTGCTACTGCAAGGAGGCACGACCCGATTGGCGTGACAATTGACACTCTAACGAAGAGTTCACATTTTGTCCCTATGTGTATGACGCATCAGGCGCCAGATATATTTAGTGTTTATATCAGCAAGATTTTGAGACTTCCAGACGTACCAAAGGAATCGTATGCGATAAGGGATTCGGTGTTTGTAAGATGATTTGGACGAGTTCCCAAGAGGCCTTTATGTTTCCTTAGTGATATCTGATGATGGAACTTATAAGATGCGTTAAATGTTTAAGATGCATTGAATGTTTGATTTTATGTTTCCTTAGTGATATTCAATGATGGAACTTATAAGATGCGTTGAATGTTTAAGATTCGTATTGTTATGCATCGATAATTAATGTAGAATGCAAGATGTTGAACAGTTGTTAATTAACGTGTTAATACATCGATGGGTGTGTCGTGGTTCATGGTGATGATGTGTCATCCTTGTGTGGTATTTGTTGCTAATGCATTTCTAATGTTTGTTATTGTACGTGAATGATGTGTCGGTGATATCGTTGTCTATTGTGATGTTGATTTCCTAACACAACAATAAAAGAAAAAGAAAAAAAAATTGCATATTACATGTCTCTTTTGGTTGTCATAACGACGGGGTCGTTACAAATTGGCAAAGATATCTCATGAATATGGCAATGCCTTATGAAAAAGGGAAGGTAGAGGGCGAACCATTTTGTTTGCAATGGATATTGATCATATTCAAAGTAAATATCTGAGTGTGGTCTTGCTTTACTAATAGCATTGCCAACTTCTATTTTTCCAATTCAAACTCTGACATAACATTTGATGTTATGTCATTTGAAACAAATGCATCGCACATTCACTATGAACCACTACTAAAAGAATGATGTGAACATGAATGCATTGCAAATTGTGATCATCTTACAATAAGGCCAAACAAAAAACATAGGATTGATTACCCTATGGTTAATGAAATTCTAAGTGCAAAAAGTAGAAGCAAATGCATACTGCTACCTGAACATGTACTAGAAAAACATCAACATATACACCATGTCTATGGTAAGCAAACATTGACATTGACAAATAGTAATGACAAGTTTTAGATAAATTGTCATCAAGCAAAAACAATACCAACTAAAAAGTGTAGGATCACTTATCACAAATTTTAAAAAATGGTATGAGCAAAAAACAAATGCATTGACACATTCTTTACTGAAAATGGCACAGATAGAGATGTAGATGGACATTGTACATATTTTTTCAATGCAAAAACACCTCCTAGTCAAAGAAAAAAAATGACATATCATAGATTGAAACAAATAGTGCATATCAATGGAAACAAAAAAGAAGGGTCAACTGCCAAATATTTCCACGTAAAAACTAAATATGCAAAGCAAATTTATTGGGAACAAATTCAAGACACACCTAGGAACAAATGTGAAATATGTGAAGAATTGTATTTTGCAAAGACCGTTAAGTTTCTTACGCATGACTTGGAAAAATAGTGTCTAAGCCTAACATCAAATGACAGGTCGTTTTCAAGTAAAAAGATATGTGTTTCTTGCAAAAGAGCACTTCAAAATGGAAAATTGTCAAAGTTTGCAACACCTGAACAGATAAGACGTAACGTGTCATTACCGGTTACAAGTACACTTTCAGAACTTGAAGAGAGACTTGTATCATTGAGAATTGCATTTGCACAAATTAGACAATGGGGTTATAAATTATCCCAAATGGGCTTGACTGGATCAATTATCAATGTACCTGTCCATATTGATATTGTGCAAAAAGAATTTCCACATTTTGTGAATGAAACAACAACAATCGCAATTGCATTGAAAAGGAGATTGCAATACAAGAATGCATATCAGACAGGAAAATTATGTGTACACATTGTCATCAAAGCATTGAAAGAATTATGTTCTAGAACTTTATATAAGAATGAAAACATTTCTATAAATAAGGATTGGAACCATGTTCTAGAACAAGACAATGATAAATCCATGGAAACTGCACATACTAATTATGAAATATACAGATAATGAATCAGAAAGTGAAATACCTACAAAGACACTAATACATGGATTCACAGAATCACAACGCATCCATGATTTGCAAGACAAGATCATTGAACTTTCACCAACTGAATGAACTTTCCAACATTATTCTACGGAAATCCACATGATGATGACATTACAAAGAGATTCAACTATCAAAAAATAGTGCAATGGGAGTTGCTAAATGCAAGTTGTGATTTCTCATATCACACAGCAAATTTGTTTTTCGAAACAGTGCGAGTAATAATTGACAAAGTGCTCTCTCGCATATGGATACGAATAAGAAAATGACAATTAAAAGGGAGAAAGCTATTAGCAAGAGATGTTAAGTACAAACCAAAATTAGAAAAAATATCGAAATCAGATATTGGATACATATATTTCAAGAACATTCGCATTTCTCCTAATTACCTGCAACATATGAAGAAAAATATATTTGCAATGATACGACAGTTGGGGCCTTCAACTTTTTTCGTCACATTTACAAGTGCAGAGCATCGATGGAATCCATTGGTGACAACATTAACTAAGTTGTATAAGAATACAAAAAAGAGAAATCACATTGAAACGTTAGAAGATGACGAAATTGATTACCTCATAAGAGAAGACTTAGTCACATGTAGTCGTTATTATAGACACAGAATCAATGTTGTAAAACAATTGATATGTCATGATGAAATGTTCTTTGGAAAATTGTTAGACTATTACTTTGTAACAGAGTTCCAAAACAAGGAAAGTGAACATGAACATGGATTGTTATGGATAGAAGACGCTCCAATATATGGAAAGAATAGCAACTCAAAAATTGAAAAGTTCCTCGACAAATACATAACTTGTAACATGGATCATTTGGATCCAGATGTTGCCAAAATACATAAGCATTTCCATACAATAAGTTGTAGGAAGTGGAAGAATTCACATTGTAGATATAATTTCCCTATGTTTCCAATGAAAAGGACAATTGTCCTTGAACCAATTAATTTAGTTGACAAAGCACTCAATGAGAAGTCGAAGTCTCTGTTAACATTTCTGGAAGGAAACAATTATGATTGCTTAACAAGCTTCGAAGACTTCTTGATCAAGATTGAACTGACAGAAGATGAATACATACAATTAATACAATGTACAATAAAGCAACCAACAATTTTCCTAGAACGAAAACCTTCACATATTTGGAACAATNGAAAAAATATCGAAATCAGATATTGGATACATATATTTCAAGAACATTCGCATTTCTCCTAATTACCTGCAACATATGAAGAAAAATATATTTGCAATGATACGACAGTTGGGGCCTTCAACTTTTTTCGTCACATTTACAAGTGCAGAGCATCGATGGAATCCATTGGTGACAACATTAACTAAGTTGTATAAGAATACAAAAAAGAGAAATCACATTGAAACGTTAGAAGATGACGAAATTGATTACCTCATAAGAGAAGACTTAGTCACATGTAGTCGTTATTATAGACACAGAATCAATGTTGTAAAACAATTGATATGTCATGATGAAATGTTCTTTGGAAAATTGTTAGACTATTACTTTGTAACAGAGTTCCAAAACAAGGAAAGTGAACATGAACATGGATTGTTATGGATAGAAGACGCTCCAATATATGGAAAGAATAGCAACTCAAAAATTGAAAAGTTCCTCGACAAATACATAACTTGTAACATGGATCATTTGGATCCAGATGTTGCCAAAATACATAAGCATTTCCATACAATAAGTTGTAGGAAGTGGAAGAATTCACATTGTAGATATAATTTCCCTATGTTTCCAATGAAAAGGACAATTGTCCTTGAACCAATTAATTTAGTTGACAAAGCACTCAATGAGAAGTCGAAGTCTCTGTTAACATTTCTGGAAGGAAACAATTATGATTGCTTAACAAGCTTCGAAGACTTCTTGATCAAGATTGAACTGACAGAAGATGAATACATACAATTAATACAATGTACAATAAAGCAACCAACAATTTTCCTAGAACGAAAACCTTCACATATTTGGAACAATAGTTTTGCAAAGGAAATGCCAAATTTATGGGATGCAAATACAGATGCATAGTATGTGCTTAATGTTTATGTTGCAACATCGTATTGCAATTCATACATTACCAAAGTTGACAAAACTATGACAAATGCATTTCGAAGAATGCGCAAAGAACATGAAATAAGTAACATTGATGCTATGCAAATGATACATACACTTGGAAATACATTACTTAATCTTCAAAAAATGTCAGCTCAACAAGCAGTTCATATTGCACTCTCTCTACCACTTAATTATAGTTCAAGAGAGTGTATATTTATAAACACATCGCCAGTTGATGAACGAACATTTATGCTTAAGCCACCATCATTGTTAAAACAAGAACCTGATAATTCGGAAGATGTTATGTGCCATTCTATTATTGATTACTACATTGAACATCCACATGATATTAAGTATATTTGTCTTCCAGAATTTGTGTATGAGTACAAGAAAAATGGCACACACAAATCAAAAAGGAAAAAACCAAATGTAATATGATTTGTTAAATACAACAGACACATTGACTATGAAATTTTATGTAGCAAGAAACTATTGTTATACATTCCATTTGAAGAAAGTGAAGATACATTGAAACATAACTTACCAACATGGCAAGTTTCATATAGCTTCTATGAAAGTACAATACAAATCAATGAAGCTAAATTTACATACAATATCAATCCAACATGGGTTGACCTCAAAAATGCAATTGAAAAACTAGATAGCAGCCCTATGGATATTGATGGTACAATGACAAAAGAAGAGACCACTACAATCCATTCTGAAGAATATGATTTAGCAACAGACTTGCAATGTCCTCAAGAATCAAAAATGAAGAGATCCATTAACCTTGGATTTCAACTCAAAAACCACCCATTTTTCATAGGGAATGAAGAGTATTACAAAATTAAAAGAATGTTAAATAGAGAATAACAAGCAATTGTCAAAGACACTGCATACAAAAAAAGTAGTGACATGCACACGCCATTGTACTTGTTCCTTACAGGTGGAGCAGGAACAGGAAAAACATTTACAACAAAGGTGATATTCCAAAGGCTTATCTGAATCTATGATGCATATAATATAAATGATCCTTTGAAACCTAAGGGTTTGATATTGGCATATACAGGTAAGGCGGTATATAATGCAAGTGGAACAACAATCCACTCTGCATTACTAATGCACTTCAACAAGTCACATTTTCTTCCACTTAGCAAATAAACGTTAGACACCTTATCAAAACTTTACCAAGAATTGCAACTTGTTTTCATAGATGAAGCTTCTTTTATTGGAATCCAATTCTTATATTCCATTGGCAATCGACTAAGAAACATAAAACATGTACAAACCAAATACTTTGGAAACATTGATATGATATTTTGTGGTGATCTTTATCAAGCACAACCCATACAAGACTCTTTGATTTTGAACAACCTATAATGAACATGCAAACAATAACACATGACTTTTGGAAATATAATATAAAATGTTATGAATTGTATACTACAATGTGCCAAACAAATGAAAAATTGATCGCGATTTTGAATAGGATGTGCACAAACAACAAAACAAGTGATGATTTGACATATATGAATAGAAATTGCATCTGACCTACACCAAATGACCCAACATTTCCATATCTGTTTTACAAAAACAAAGATGTTGCAAGGCATAACAAGCATATGTTATTGCTCATACCCGGAAATGAAATTTCAATTAAGACGATTGATGAGGAAGAAGAGAACCATGGAAATGTGTCATACCATCAACATAGAGATACTTTGCCCTCAGAACTTGTCATAAATTAAACATGTTAGCTGAAATATATGCTTGCAACTATGATTCACAAGATAGCTTGGTAAATGGTGCAGAGAGAATAATCAAGGCCTATACCAAAACAGATAAAGTTGATGTAATATGGATTAAGTTATATGATTCAAATATTGGACATCGACAATCCAACAAGATATATTTTCTATATAAGCCAAGGATTTCCCAAGATTGGATACCTATACTACTAATAGCAAAACCAGTGTCACTGACAGCAAAGACAGCTCAACTAAAAATTAGAAAGTAATTTCCAATCTAACTTGCATGTGCACGTACAATACATAGATTTAACCCTAGACAATGTTGCATTTGACCCTACTGGGATACGAATACATGGATTAGTCTACACAGCTTTATCTCGTGTAAGAAACATAGAATCATTGTATTTGTTAAATCCTCTTACGAAGAATAAATTCAAAGTCAAACAAAAAGTCGATATCGAGATACAACGTTTACGAAGTAGTGAAAAATGGAATCTAGAATATGATTATCACTCCATACACTCATAATCATCCATCTCAATTATTTTAATAAACACACGCAGCTTACATGTGTTAATGTTTAAGCCATTATTATAGTTCTTTGCATTTCAATAGATAACAACAACATAAGACAAGATCACTGAGAAATACACAATCACAAGATACACAACATTTGTCCTAGGAAACCCTCTAGGGGAAGAAAACCCAGCAAAACTTCCTTAATATAGATAGCCAATACAATGCCAAGAGATAACTCAAACAAGTACAGAATTTCCTCTCCCAAAGATGTGCCTCTCTCTCTCTCTCTCTTCTCCAACTGCAGCTCTGAAACTTGTCTCTCAATGAACAAGTGAGTGTGTGTCTAAGTGAGGTGCTAGCATCTTTATTTATACAAGACTGACATGTGTGGGAGTGTCCTTTCACTGGCAGTGTCGACTTCTTCTCCTGGGTGGTTATAACCACCTTTATTATATTATGGGGCCTCTTTGATATATTCTGGGGCCGAATTCTCTTTCTACCTATTACAATTACATTATGACCAATCCGCAAAAGGGGATTTGGTCCTTTTACAATAGCCGACATGATCAATCCACAATGGGGATTGATCCAATGAATAATATATCAAATAATAATAAGAATACACTTTGCAGTTACATTATTTCAACACTCCCCCTTAACAAGAAGGGTATTCTACAGTAGCATCAGACGAGAGAGAGGCCTTTATCATCAACAGCATCAGGAGGACAGCATCATCAATATCATTTTGGAACACTGACTGGCGTATCTATAAATCATCGAAATTTTTCTTCATCGACAGCATCGTCATTCTCAAAGGAATGTAATCATCATCTGCATCAATATGAATTAGTATAAAACTAATACATCATCATCATCACATCACGAGGTTGGTTCATCATAATACAGGACTGGCTTTACATCATAGTTGTTAAGCTGGAAGCTTAGTACTCATCTTTCTTTACGTCACAACAATCAAGCTGGAAGCAAGATACTAGAGTGGATTTACGTCACAGCTTCTCAAGATGGAAGCACAGTACTAGTCTCATCTCAACGTCTTTCTTTACGTCGCAGCACTCAAGATGGAAGCAAGATAGTAGACTGGCTTTACGTCACAACTTCTCAAGCTGGAAGCACAGTACTAGTCTCATCTCATCGTCTTTCATTACGTCACAACCATCAGGTTGGAAGCAAGATACTAGACTGGATTTACGTCACAACTTCTCAAGCTAGAAGCACAGTACTAGTCTTATCTCATCATCTTGCTTTATGTCACAACCATCAGGTTGGAAGCAAGATACTAGACTAGCTTTACGTCACAGCTATCAAGCTAGAAGCTCAGTACTAGTCACATCACATCTTCTTGTTTTACGTCACAGCAATAAAGTTGGAATCAAGAAGATGTGATGTGACTAGTAGAAGCAAGATACTCGGCCTATTTTACATCACGGCAACCAAGTTGGAAGCAGGATACTAGACTGGCTTTATGTCGTAGTTGTCAAGCCTGAAGCACAGTTCTAGTCTCATCACATCATCTTGCTTTACGTCACAGCAATAAGGATAGAAGCAAGATACTTGGCCTGCTTTACGTCACAGCAATCAAGCTGGAATCAGGATACCATATTGGCTTTACGTCGCAGTTGTCAAGCTGGAAGCATAGGTCTAGTCTCATCACATCATCTTGCTTTACATCACAGCAATAAGGCTAGAAGCAAGAGATGTCTCATCACAGCAGCTACTCCCCCTTTCGAGGAAGGTCCTTTCGGACTATACCAAGATTATCTCAAAAGTGCTCAAACTTTACACGAGATAGAGGCTTGGTCAACACATCAGCAACTTGTTCATCCGTGCTAACATACTGGAGCTTTTAAGGCTCCTCTCTGCACCATGTCACAGATGTAATAATAACGAATCTCTATGTGCTTCGACCTGTCATGGAATACAGGATTCTCTGTCATCTTTATGCAGCTCTGGTTGTCACATAGGATCGTGGTTGCTTCCATCTCTAGGTCAAATAGGTCGGTCAGCAACTTTCGAAGTCATATAGCTTCACAGCTGGAAAAACATGCAACAATGTATTATGCTTCCGCTTTGCTAAGAGAAATGTTGGATTACTTCCTACTCTGGCATGAGATCATAGTTGATCCCAAACTGAAACAACATCCTGAAGTGATTTTCCTGTCAGAAACACTTCCTGCCTAATCTGAAACAGTGTACCCACTCAATGTGAAATCATGATCTCCATCATAATTGAGACCACAATATAATGTACCCTTAAGGTACCTCATCACATGTTTTGCATCCACAAGGTGAACATGTCTGGGTTCTACCAAAAACTGACTCAAAGTGTTCATGGAAAAACAAATATCTGGTCTGGTCTTCGTCAAGTACATCAGCGATCTAATAACCTGTCTATACAGTGTGGCATCAATCAATTCTGATGAAGTATCGACCATCAGCTTCAGCTTCATTTCCATGGGTGTATTCATGGGCTTGCACTCTAACATGTCGAATCTTTTCAAGACTTCGACTGCATACTTCCCTTGGTTAAGGAAGATCCTTTCTGGACTTTTCCATACCTCAAGACCTAAGAAATAGTGCATTAGGCCAAGGTCTTTCATCTCAAATTCTGAAGCGAGTCTCTTCTTACATTCAGTGATAACCTTTTCTTCTTCTCTAATTAAGAATAAGTCATCCACATATAGTAATAGTATTACTGGCTCATCGTTCATAACCTTGAAGTAGAGGTTAGAATCTTCTTTACTCTTGGTAAATCCCAAGCTCGTTAGAAAGTTGTCTATTCGGTCATACCAAGCTCTAGGAGCTTGCTTCAATCCGTACAAGGCTTTCTTCAACTTCCAGACATGAGACTTCATGTCTTCAACTTCAAATCCTTGAGGTTGCTCTATATACACTTCATCTTCGATAACACCATTTAGGAAAGTTGTCTTTACGTCCATCTGGTGTAACCTCCACTTCATCTTAGCTGCAAGGGCTATGATGGTTCTGATCGAAGTGTATCTGCCTACAGGAGCGAATGTCTCTTCATAGTCAATGCCTTCTTTTTTAGAAAAGCCACGAGCTACAAATCTTTCTTTATACTTCTCAATACTTCCATCTGTAGCATGTTTTATTTTGAAGAGCCATCTGGACGATACCACATCCTTGCTATTCGGTCTGGGAACTATTTCCCATACATCGTTCTTTATTATGGATTGGTATTCTTCTGTCATGGCATCTGCCCATTCTTTCTTTTGAATGGATTCTTCAAAGCAGGTAGGCTCCTTTTCTAGGAGATCACACATCAAATCCATATAAATGGAGAATGGCTTAGGTTTCTTCACATGTCTCATGGTTCCTTCGGGAACACCATACTTCTCTCCATATTGAATAAGCTCTCTAGCCCAAGCTGGATTTCTTTTATGGAGGATCGTCATATGAGGAGGTTCTTGAAACTTTGATATGTCATGATCTTCTAGAATTTCCTCATCAAGGGAAGTTACGACTTCCCTCACTGGTTCAGCAGCTCTGGGAACCTCCCTCACTGATTCTGCAACTCTGGGGATTATGGGTTCCTCTTCGTATACCTCTTCAAGATAGAATTTTCTTGATTTCTTGAGCATTGCATCTTCATCAAAGGTTACATCCCTGTTGATCTCAATGTGGCAGTGACCTGGTATATAGATCCTTAAGGCCTTGGATACCTCACAGTATCCCACAAATATTCCCTTCTTTCCTGAGGGTTCCAGCTTGTTTCTTTTCTCTTTCAGTATATGTATAAATACTGGGCAGCCAAATATTTTGAGATGGCTTACCTCTGGCTTCTTTCCGTTGAACATCTCTTCCGGGGTCTTGAACCCAAGTGCACTATGGGACAATCGATTTTCCACATATATGGTTGTCATTGTTGCTTCTGCCCATAAGCACATAGGAAGACCTTGATCATGGATCATGGTCGTCATGGCTTCCATTATCATTATGTTCTTTCTTTCAACCACACCGTTTTGTTGAGGATTATAGGGAGTAGTGAGTTCCCTCTTTATCCCAAGCTCACAAA
>SNQJ01S0019389.1:1030-21975 GCA_010110895.2 Picea sitchensis
ACAAGATGCGACTGTTTTCTTGAAGAGAAAAAAAACTTTGTTGGCATCATTTTCAATCTTGTATAAATTTGTTTTCAAGATTGATGGTTTTCTTGGTTTGTGACAAGATGTCACAGGAAAGTTTTTGCAGCCATTGTAGAGCGGATTGTTTTGAAACCAAAGAGTTCACAAGAGGGACTTGATTCTCAGTGGGAAGGTTGGCAGTCTTCTAAGAACAAAGAGAATAGTGGGTCAGCAGCAGCCAGAGAACAGTGGTTGAGGGACATAGCTAGTTACAATGCAAGGCATGTCAAGGTATCCAGGTGATTGTCAAAAAGACTTTTCAAGTAGAATCAATTGATAGAACTTGGAAGCAGAAGATTATTGAAACTTAGGTAGATAATGATAAGCTTTTGTGGGTCCAAAAGCCTTTAAGTAGAAAGGTGTGATCAAAATCTAGACCAGGGGTCAAAATTTAGCCCAAAAATGAAAGTGTTCAAAATCGCCTCAAAATGAACAGGTGCGTATCCCTCATCGTTACGAACCCAACGCACTTAGAACGGGGTCAAATGGACATCGGATGAGTGAGATATCACGATCTGTTCGATTTGCCAAACAGGAAAAAATAACGCTGACTGGACAGTCCGTACAGCTGACGTGGCAGAGGTCGTACAGATGACGTGGCATGATCGTACACTGAGGTGGAAGTTGATGATGTGGCAATCATTTATTAGCAGATGTGGATGAATCATATTTCGACATGTGGCATTTTATTGGCAAATGGAGTGGTGCCACGTGGCCCAAGCATGGGCTGCCACGTGGCACCGTAATTTGGTTGTTTATTTAAAAGTTTATGGAGTCTGTGGGGATCGAACCCTGGACCTCCACCATAGACCAAGCGCTTTGGAAATGGCTTCCCAACCAGTTTGCCACACAGTGTTGCTTGTTAAATATATGAGTTCATATATATTTAAAATCGAAATATTTCATGGTTGGCGCGGGGGTCTGGGCTGGGGCTTAGCCCCAACCCTTGGTTTTGTGTGCATACCCATGCAACCATGATACATGGAGATTTTGCGCGGGAACCTTACCATATTATGGTTCCATTACACTCCAAAATACATCACATTAACGAGGTTCCTTACTCCGTTTACATTCCCATTTGGTTGATATCATTCGGTTTCCATTCTATGTCGGGGTTGCATCCAGTCCGAGGTTAGGGTGGTTGGTTACCACAGGATCCAGTTCCAAAAAAAATATTTGCAATTACATGTGGACTATGCACCCAAAAATTGTGGGGTGGTTACCATATGACCACCCAATACGACCTTAGGCGCGGAGGTTTCAACGTCCAAAGGCCACGGGGCCTATTTTGGCATTGGGACATGGCCATATGGCTCCCATGCAGCCAACACCTCCGCCCAAAAAGGCGCTTAGTTCCTTAACCGTTCGAAAATTTCATGTGTATTGCGGGAATGTGCATGGTGTTGGGTTTAAGCATGAAAAAACGCGCAGAGGCTAGGTTGGACACACAGAGGTGCATTTTGGCGAACCAGAGACAACAAGCTTGAAGGAGGAAAATGGCAGGAGGCATATCTTCTTCATTTTTTGGCCAAATGAGGTGACGAAAAATCCCAGCTAGGGGTTTTTGGATGTTCTGAATCCATTGGAACTATTTTCAAAGGCATTTGCAGACTTATTTTTTGGGTTTTATACCATTGAAGTTTCAAGGAGTTCGAGGGAGCTTAGGGCCCCCATTGATGGAGGCCATGCTCAGATGAGCCCAAGTCTGTTTTCTGTGACTGAATAGTCATTTTTGGCTAATTGTTATGCTCTGAACACATTGGGATAGGTTTCAGAGGAATTTGATGACTTTTATAGGTGTTTTTTCCACAAGGAAGCTCAAGGAAGATCAAGGCCACATGTAAAAGAGGTCATGCCCGGATGAGCCATGATCCGTTTTCAGAGTTCTATTAGTCATTTTTGGGGTTTTTATGTATTCTGAACCCAATGGTACAGTCAGTAAATCCATTGGAGTTGATCAGTATCTTGTAAAATAATCTTTGACAAACTAATCCTAGAGAGCCTAGTCCATTGATGGAGGCTCAAGGAGATGTAGCCCAGTTGGGGGTGAACTCCTTTATCATATTGTTTTTGTTGTGAATTTGTTGGTTTATTTGCTGCAAGATATGTTTGTTGTGTATTTATTTAAAACACATATTTAATCTTACAAAGACCTCACACATAAACATCTTGAAAAGAATCATGAAATTGACACATAAAACTTCTTGCATAACTAAGACATTGAGCAAGGTCCTGAAGAGTTTTATTTTAATGGAGTAGAGGGTGCTTTCATAGAAAAACAAGTTATCCCCCTATTTTCATATCAATTGGATAGCGATGAGGAAGAGGTAGAGGATCTTTGTGCCACGAGGAAGATTGAGGATATCTTGCACGCCACATATGAGAGGAAAACTAGACGTCATGGGTCCGGTGCAAAAGAAGGCTCTCCATTCCATATCTGAATTAGTGTGGAACCCACAACCCCATGTGTGACTACTACATTTGAAGAAGAAAAAGCAATTAAACAGCAAGTGATTAGTGGTAAAATAATTTTTACAGGATGTGGGTCCAGTGGACAATCAAGCGAGAGTGTGAGTTCAACAACTAGTAGTCAGGTATCTACATTGCGTAGAGGTGGTAGTACAAGAAACTTCATAATGATAGGACAAGATCCAAATATTAGGTTACCGGAGTTCCGAGGGGATGGGTCAGATGACCCAGAAAAACATTTTTTTATCTGTGAGAAGATATGGGCAACAAAGAAGATTATAGATGAAGATACAAAGGTTATGCAGTTGGAAATCACATTCAGAGACCGTGCATTGGACTGGTACATGGGTCTTGCAACAAAAAATCCAAAGGGAGCACCTACAAATGTAGCAGACGTAAAGAGGCAATTAATAAATGAATTTTAGAAACCTAGTTTAGAGGACCAGTTCATGAATGAAAAGATAGAGATTAAGCAGAAACCAGGAGAATCGTTCTGGGAGGTGGAACATAAGTACAAGAGGCTAAAAGGTAAGTTAAAGTACCCTATTATTGATATGCAACATAGAAATTTGTTTGTTAACTCTTTATTGTCACACTTGAAGTATCCTTTGAGACAACAAAAATTCCAAAGTCAAGCTAAGGCTCTGCAAGCAGCCTTACAATTAGAGGAAAATCAGTACAAGGATATAGATCCAGCTATGGAAGAGCTGAGACAAGATATGAATAACTTAACATTCTAGTTGAATCAAAATAAAGGAAACGATAAAAGAGAAAATGTTTGGTGTACAATGTGCAGAACAAAAGTGTTATAAAAACAAGATCACGAAGCAATAAAATAAGACAAATGCGGAAATAAAATACAGAAGATGCACAATACAATAGAGACATAGATATATGTGGTTCACCTAGTGTGGGATATGTCCACCATAGAAATTTTCAGGTCCTTCCTTTATTATTATCTAGCAAATGAAGGGATACAACCTACAACACACTCGATGTAACTTCCTCTTCTTTTCTCTCATTGTCTCCTCTCTCAGAATACAATATTCACAATAATACACAACCACAATACAATTCCCTCATAAAAGAGGGTTACCTTCTAGGGAAAAAAACCCTAACATAAATTCTACTGTCAAATCTACGACCTTATAATGAACATTCCATATTGACTACAAAATTTCAATATTTTACAAGGAAAATTTTCCCAATATTTCACTTCGGGGGCCCTGCCTCTAAATCCCCCATCGGGGGGGGGTGCTGAAAATTTTCCTAACATTCTGCCCCCGGGGCCCTGCCTTAATCCCATCGGGGCTACAAAATTGTTACTCACTCTTGACCTCTGACTGGACCCCCCTAGTGACAGTTGTTGGGGGAAAACCCCCCCCCACACCCCTCGTTAGGGAATGGGTTCCAAGCACGACTAAAACAAATCATAGAATCAGGAAGATAATCAAGCTCCACAACCAACAAGAATGCCATCATAAGAATGAGTGTCCATTATTTGCATAGTATATTGGAGTGGGTATTCCAAACCCTTTAGATTCAGGAGGACCATGGTGTGATATTTTAAAAACACATGGGAATGATCCCTATCATTTCCCCTTGATGCAGAAGTATCATACAATACCGAAGAGTACATTTTGTAATTTTTGCAAGTCAGTTGGACATGAAGACAAGGAATGCAGAACTTTGGAAATGATGAAAGAAAGGATTTCAGATACATATAGGGTGCATGATAAACATATAATAGGACAACCTGCACAACAACCCCAATATAATCACATGCATCATTTTCAAGCACAACTGCAGTACAACAATGTGCAACCGTTTGGAGCACCACCGCAGTAGTGTGCAACACCACCATAGTACAACAATGCACATATGCAGTATAATAAAGGATCTCAGTATAATACACCGTGCATAGATAATCAAGGAAATAGAGTAGGCTTCAAAGGAGGAGGACATGGAGGAAGAGGCTTTGGAGGAGGTCGAGGACTAGTAGTTTGCCATAATTGTCAGAAACCAGGGAACTATGCAAGAGATTACCCACAACCACCTGTGAGATGTATGTATTTTCGTGCAGGAGACCATGAGATAGAAGGTTGTCTAACACTTTTTTTGAAGATATAGGACAAGAGGAACCGGAACAATCAGAACGTACAATGGATTGTTGTGGAAAATAGAGAAGAGGATGGTAAGAATATAAACATAGTTACTAGAGGAGGAGCCAAGACAGGATAAGATGTCGCAAAGAAAGATCAGGATCAGTACCATTGGGTCAAGAAGAATACTACACCTGAACAGAAGTTTGATGTGTGCAAAGAGAAAGAGATATTCAGAGAGGCTAGGCAGAAGATTCTGAAAGAAAATATTGTGCCTACTTGAGGAACAAAACCAATAAATGAGATATCAGTCTATGACATGCCTCCATTATTTGATCAAACCAATAAAGAGCATCCTTCAGAACAAGTATGTAACTTAAGAAACTTTTTGGGGTCATGTGTAAAATTGTTAAATGATAAAAATTATTTACAAGTACTGCATATTTTGTTAGAAAAGTGTAATTCTAGGGAAGAAGGGGTCAAAAGAGTGAATAAGGTCCATAAGAAGAGAATAACAAACAGGGAATTCATGTTGAATGCAAATATTGGAGATTTCAATATGGGGGATATCATACTAGACTTAGGATCTGAAGTCAATGTTCTTCCAAAGAAGACATGGGAAGCTATGGGAGAACCTCAATTGGGGTATTCACATATTTAGTTGAAGTTAAAAAATAAGCACAAAGTAGTGCCAATTGGAATATTGAAAGGAATTACAGTATATCTAGATGGTATGTGCACCATGGAAAACTTTGAAGTCTTTGATATAGTAGATAATACTTCACCATATCCATCTTTGTTGGGTCTGGATTGGGATTTCGATAACCAGGCTATTATCAATTTGAAGATAAGGAGGATTATATTTGAATATGTAGAATACATAGTGATAGCACTATTTGATCCTTCGGAAAGAGGAAGGTATGTAGACCCTGTGATAGACAATATTCTTACAGAAGATGTGAATCAGTTGTACAGAACAACCGTGTGCGAAGAGGATTACATCAACCCCACTGCAGATGGCATGCTCAATTGGAGGATTATTCGCTCTTGTGCTTTAGACTGTTACATAGGATTGGAGAACTGGCAGCAATGACTACATGAATTATCCACCAGAAGATGTGCCAGAATGACATGCGTGCTGAGATGGATTGGTTCAGAGGTAATAGAACCTCCTACTTTTTATGGTCTGAATGACTAAGAAGAATTTTTTATGAAGTTTGAATTAGAGGTAGTAGAAATTCAAATATTACCAGTATTAGATTTTTTTTGAAATATACACCTACCCATTGGTGGGGTTCACAAAACAAGAAGATCAACAACTGGTTTCATTGCAAGAGGTTACTGCGTATTAGATTTGGCGCAAAGCAGGAGCATAAATATCAGGAGAAATATGATGGAATTGGAAAACATAAAGAACATGTAGATAGGTGTTTGGTTCAATGGAAATTAGTACCACTGGAAGAATGGACACATCATTTTAATCACACATTGGAAGGAATTCCAAAGAATTGGTACAAAAAACATAAACAACCAGAGAAACTGCAAACTAGGAAGAGATATAACATAATTTTGTAGTTACATTTTCCTTTGAGCATGAAATTCCAAAGATAGATACAACACTGAAAGTGGTAAGAGATAGGATATTTGAAGAACAATAATTTGAAATAACCCCATCATATCAAAAGCAGACTAGACAAACAGTCAAACAATTGCTACATTGTTATCACGTCATAGAAGAAGAAGATCCAGCAGAGGTTAACCCACACAATATCCATATCTCAAAAGTTGAAGGAGAGAGAAGTAGAAGGTCTAAAGCTAGATTCAGAATATTGTGTTTCACCCTTGAAGATAAAGAAGGTAAACATTGGAACTGTAGAAAACCCAAAGATTTCCAGCATTGGAGATTATTGGGATAATCAAACAGTAGAAAGAATCATAAAATTATTGCATGAGTAGAGTGACTTATTCCCAAAGAAATTTTTAGAAATGAAGGGATTATCAGGAGAGCTATGAGAGATGAATATACCTTTGAATCCAGAAGACATACTTATGTGACAGAGACCTTACAGATTGAATCCAATATACGAAGAGAAAGTGAAGGTAGAAATTGACAAGATGTTGGAAGTTGGTGTCATAGAACCTATGGAAGAATAAAAATGGATCAGTCCTATGGTGGTGAAAGAAAATAAGCAAGGAGTTATTAGGATTTGTGTAGATTTGAGAAAAATGAATGATGATTTCCTACATGATCCTTTTCCTACCCCATTTACAGATGAATTTTTGGAGAATGTAGGGGGTCAAGAAGCTTATTCATTTACAGATGGGTTTTCAGGATATCATTAGATTAGGATAGCACCAAAATATAGACACAAGACTACATTTTCTACAAAGTGGGGATCATTTCAATATATAGTTATGCCATTTGGATTGAAGAATGTGCCATCAATTTTTTCAAGAGTAGTAGGAGCAGCCTTTAAGGACTTTATTCATAAGTTTTTAGAAGTTTATTCGGATGACTGGACAATGTTATTTTATTGAAAGATCATGTTGAAGTATTAAGGATGATGTTGGATAGATGCAGATGGTGTCATATATCATTGAATATTGAGAAATGTGTTTTTAGCACACCTTTTGGTATTTTTTTGGGGCATGTGGTGTGTAAACATGGTCTGCTAGTTGATCTTGCTAAAATTGTTGTCATAGTTAACTTATCACCATCGAAATCAATGCGCCAGTTGAAGAGTACACTTGGACATATAGGGTATTACAGGAAGTTCATAAGATTATATGCACAGATTACTGTGCCAATGGAGAAGTTGTTGAAGAAGGACACTAAGTACCAGTGGAATGATGAATGCCAACAGAGTATGGATATTTTGAAGGAAAATGTGGTTCCTACACCAATTTTAGTGTTTCTAGATTGGGAAAAAGAATTTAATGTGCATGTGGATGAATCTACAATAGCATTAGGATCAGTATTGATACAACCATGAGAAGGTTATATAGATCACCCTATGGAATTTGCAATCATAAAGTTATCAGATTCAGAATAGAACTACAACACAACAGAAAGGGAAGGATTAGCTATGGTATATGCTTTGCACAAATATAAACATTACTTGTTAGGGAAGCATTTCAAGATGTTTACAGATCATTATTCTCTAAGATATTTATTCAATAAGCCAATGTTAGGGGGAAGGATACGCAGATGACTAATTTTGTTCCAAGAATTTGATTTTGAAGTTGTGGTGAAGCCTGGAAGATTGAATGCAGGACCAGATCACTTATCCAGGATAACTAATGGAGAAGAACCCAGTAACTTAGATGAAAATTTTCTAGATGCACAATTATTTTCAGTACAGATAGTTGATGAGTATTTTCTGACATTATTAAGTACAGGATTTGCACCAAGAGAATTTACTATTGCACAGAAGAAAAAATTGGTGGTCAGAGCTGCAGATTATCAATTGATTGCAGGTCACTTATTCAAACTTGGAGCAGATAACATTATGAGAATATGTGTGATGGAGCATGAAAGGCCTATCATTTTAGCAGAAGCACATGAAGGGAGTGTTGAAGGAAACTACGCAGGAAAAGCTATCGTGCAGAAGGTATTGTGTGCAGGATTATGGTTTCCAACAATTCACAAGGATTCAAAGGAATACTTTCATAAGTGTGATCTATGTCAGAGAGTTGGGAATCCATCTAGGAGGGATGAGATGCCACTGAGACCTCATATTACTTTACAAGTATTTGATAAGGGGGCAATAGATTTTGTAGGTCCAATTAATCCACCAGCAAGAAGGTCAAGAGCTAGATATATTATTACAGTGACAGAATACTTAACGAGATGGGATGAGGAAGCACCAGTGAATGATTGCAATGCAAATACTGAAGCACACTTTCTATTTGAAAAGGTAGTGACAAGGTTTGGATGTCCAAGAATATTAATGAGTGATCAGGGGACTCACTTTATCAACAACACAATTGAGGAAATGCTGGAAGAATTTGAGATACATCATCAGAAGATAACTCCTTATCATCCTTAGTCAAATGGAACAGTAGAAGCCTTTAACAAGATTTTTTAGAACGCCTTGACAAATATCTGTAATGTGAACAGAGATGATTGGGATCTGAAGGTACCAGAAGTACTCTAGGCTTATAGAACTACATGCAAGAAGCTAACAAGACATACACCCTTTAGGTTGGTGTATGGACAGGAAGCAGTAGTTCCCTTAGATTATTTAATACCAAGTCTGTCCATTGTAGCTATTATAGATATGACAGAAAGAGGTGCAGCGCAGGAAAGACTGGCTCAATTGATGGAATTAGAATAAGACATAATCATAACAAGTTTCCATCAGGAGGTACAGAAAGCATAAAGTATGGCATGAAAGACATATCAAGAAGAATAATTTTAAGGAAGGAGATATGATTCTCCTCTATGACAATAAGTATTTGTAGCAACTAGGGAAGTTTAGAATGCAATGGATAGGGCCATATCAGATAAAGTCTTTCACGGATGGAGGTGTTGTATAGCTACAAGATTTAGCAAGAAAGGAAGTTCAAGAACTGGTGAATGGTAGTCGAATGAAACTATATAGGGATAGCCGACCCACTAACCCTCAGTATTTGCAACGCAACAAGTAGACTTGTACATATTGTAAATAGTAGGAGTTAAAAGAATAAGAATGAAGAGAAAACTAGAAAAATGAAGAAAAAACCAAAAAGAAGCAGTTAGAGGAATAAGTGATAGACATATAGTTGAGAATGATAGTGTGCAATAGAAATAAAGTCAGGGTGATAATAAGTGAAGATACCAAGTGCAAGATATATATGAAAGAAGGAAATACCAGTGCACCAGAGAAGTATCACAGTAGAAAATTATAGTGCACTGGAAAAACGAAACAGTCGGGAAAAAGAAAAATCGGTCACCGGAAAAAGAAGGCATGAAATGAACATTTATGACAGTCATTGAAGCATGCCCGAAAATATTTGGAGCATTTATGACAATTTTTTAGAAGAAAAATTAGGGTTCGACAAGCTGCATTGTGAAGTCGAACGAATGTAGAGCTACATAGAGAAAAATGAAGAAGAGAACCAATGATTTAGCAGGTTGACAGTGAGATTTCAGATGTAAACCCATTTATATTCCAGCATGATGGTGCCACCCAAAGTCAGATCACCCAACCATATGTCAATGTGAACCTGGAGGAACAACAGGTCACCATCAGAGCTAGCAATGGAGGTCGAAAACCCTACGCAGACGGAGGGAGTGGTGGATGTCGACGCCATTCCTTCCCCATAACCGAAAAAACCTACATTGATCAAGGAGAAAAAAGAATAGATGCATATTGAAATACCAAACACAAAAGTAAAGCCAAACCTGACGTAGGAAATAGTTCCACCCAAAGAGGAAGCAGATGAGGAAAGGAGTGAGTCCGACGAGCAGAGGACTCAAGCTGGTGTAGAACCAACACAACAGGAACAAACACCAATAGTAGAGAACATGGCACAGTAGGATTCTGGTGGAGAGGAAGAGGAGGAAGAGAAAACATATAAGGAAGAAGTTCCCTCAAGTGCGTTAAGAAAGGGAAAGGGAAAACAACAGGTCCATAGATCATCGCGCAAGAAACAAGAGGTATCCATTGTGTTACCACGCATACTAGCAGGCATAAAGATTGTCGCAAACTTACTTGGATGCATAGATAAAATGCATTATTCATACCATGATGTAAGGGACACAAATAAATTCCCAGAGTTCACGCAATAGGTATACTTAGAAAGAAGATGGGTTAGCATGACAGGATTGCCCATAATGGAACCTAAACAGTGGATACACGGGCTATATAATGCAGGTACAATGAACCAGTTGGAGATCCCACACTTTGGCAGAGGAAAGGACATAAATAATTGTGTCAAGCAGTTACTGGCAGTAGTACATGGAGGTAGTTTGTGGCTAAATACACAAGTTTCCATCGATGTTGAATTGATATCCAAGATAACAAGTCTTCCAACCAATGGTGAGAAACCTACGCATTATGACCTTGATGAAAATACCAAGGAGAAAGCCTTGGTAGAAGAGATGAAGAAAAATTACGTGATAGAGAGAGGATCTAGAGGGATCATCATCAACAAGATCAGTGAATCAACAACATGTCTAGAAACCAAACTCATGGCTTGTAAATTACTCAGGAAGTGTCGCAAGGAGGAATTGCCAGCATGCATAATAGAAACAACCACGTAATGCATGAAGGGAACTTTATTAAGTTGGAGCCCATATTTGTTAAATTTACTTTTAGATGATTGCAAAGATGCCCAGGACATAGGGAGATAGGTCCATTACTCGTAGATTATTATATTGATTTCATTAGTGGGTTGGAAGCACCCCAAATACATCATGTTTTGTCAGAGAAATAGAAGGTGTTGTTGATCCAGATTTAGGAGAGGAACGAACTGATTAACAGACTGAATACAATAAAAACAGAGATATGAAGAACAACACAGATATCCAGTAAACAATATCTTCTATTGAATAATGAAATAGGATGAAACTATAAAACTGCAGAACTGAAACACTTTCTTGAATGGTGGTGGCTATATCTAAGAAGAGATGTGGTTGCCACCTGCATCAGTCTGAGCAGAATGGATTACAATGAGGCTCCAGAGGCCTTTTTGATATTACTCATGAATTCCAAAACCCTATACATCCAAAAACCTAACCCTAGAAGGTGAAACGCCAAAATTCATGTGAACCCCTATAGGTAAGTTGGTGTAAGTTGGTACCTCAACTTCCCAGGGTCGTAACGTTTGCATACGACCTTTGTTTTAGGCACGTCATAACCCGTTGGAAAGGTCTTTCAAATAACTACACATTTCGTTGTCAAACTTTGACTCTGTTTATAGTTTAACTGTGGCGAGCCAAAAAAACAACGTTTAGGGCCCCAAAACGGCCTTGGAAGTACAACAAGATGTGTTGACATGAAAACATACAAAATAATCCAGTTGGATTAGGTGAGAGGCCATCACTATCCACCTGGAGGATGTGTGGGGCTTCAGACAGCCCCAGAAGTGTAGAACCCACAATTATAAAAGTACAAAAGAACGTGTTGAACAATAACGGACAGAGGATCTAGTTGGAATAGGTGGGTGGCCACCAATATGCACCTGGATCAATCCTCCCCCCTTAGGAAGTAATGGTCTCCATTGCATTGAGTTCCCCCATTAGGTGAGGAAACTTTTGTTGGATTTGGCCTCAGGTGAGCCACTTTCCTTGGTGTAGGAGTTTCCATGCCTTGACAACTCGATAAATTTGGATCCTCTGTTGGAAAATTTCCCTTGACCTGTGTGTCTACTATCTAATTATTGGATGCTTGTTCCATGTAGTCAGGGTTGAGATTTGTTGGTGTCAATTGTTATGTGATATATGAGGTGTCCAATAATGGTGGAAAATATGGTCGAAGAAGGTCCACTTTGAACACTGGGTGCAGGGCAAGGAAGGGTGGAGTGTTGAGCTCAAAATAATTTCTACCCACAACCTTGGTGATAGTGTAAGTCCCATAGAGAAGAAGCAAGAGATTCTGATGGGGCCCGGTGAGATGCTCCTTCTGCAAATGTAACCAGACTTTGTCGCCAACCTAAAACTAGTGTGGTACCCTATGTTGATCATGGCACTTCTTGTACTTAGCATTGGATTTATTCAAAATATCCTAGACCTATTCGTGGATGTGTTGAATCCACTCAATGAATCTGGTGGTTTTTTTTATCGCAGATTGATCATGGGAGAGTTTGTCTATGTGGTGGCAAGAGGAAGTGCAACATCAATGGGTCCCAAGGGTTGGAATCCCAGCCCCACCTGAAATGGGCTATGGCCGGTGGAGCTATGTAGAGCCCTGTTGTAACTGTGTTGAACATAGGGGAGACTCTCGTCCCATGTACGTGTATGCTTAGAGTTGTACATGCATAGGATGTGCACAGTCATCCGATTGACANAATGGGATATGGTCGATGGAGTTATGGAGAGCCCTATTGTAACTGTGTTGAACATAGGGGAGACTTTCGTCCCATGTACATGGATGCTTAGAATTGTACATGTGCAGGATGTGCACAATCATCTGATTGGCGACCTCTATTTAGCTGTCTATTTGGGGGTGGAAGCAGTGGATTTTGTGAGCTTGGTGTCCAATAGTGACCAGAGACTCGACCAAAATGTGTTGAGGAACCTATTGTCTCGGTCAGAGATGATGGTTTGTGGTATCCAAAAGTGGACCCACACTCATTCGAAGAATAGCTTGGAAGTATCTGCCACTATGATATTCTTTTTGTAGGCTGTGAGGATGGTCATCTTTGAAAATTAATCAACAACCACAAATACATAGTCATTTCCTTTCTTGGTGGATAGAAGGCCTGACATTTAATCCATTGAGATGGATTCCAAAGTCTTCTCAGGAGTAGGAAGGGGGGTGTATAATCATTTCTTCTCGATGGCTAGCTTGGAAATGGCACAGGCAATGCAAGATCTGATATAGTTGTTGATGTCTTGTCGAAGTTTTGGCCAATAAAAATGTTTCTGAAGAATGACCATAATGTCCTGCCATCCGACTGTAGTGGGATTCCCAAATCAGCTTTGCATGCTCACTTGTAGGAACATAGAAATGGCCCAGGTGGCATAAGAATCTGTCCTGAATGTGAAAATCGGTGACAGTCACACCTATACCCAATAGCTGATAGGTGGTGGTGAATTTTGGATCTTGCTGATAAATTTGGGGCCACTCAGATGCTTCATGTTCACATGAATGGAGCACAGTGGTGAGTGAAGCCACGGGAGGTCGACTGAGGCAGACAACCACATGATTTGAGATACATGTCTTATACTTGATGTTGAGATGGAACTGTTGCAGGTAGGTGGACCACTTCTATTGGTGTTCGTTCTGCAATTTCCCCTGTGTAGGTATGAACTGCAGAGGCTTGTGATCAGTGTGTATGATCGTCTCTTTTCCCAGAATGTAATGTTTCCATTGATGACAGGATTGTACAATGGAATACATTTCCTTGTCATACGTGGGGTATTTCTGGACATTATCTAAGAGTGTCTCACTATGGTATGCCACTGGATGACCGTTTTGAGTGAGAACTGCACCCACAACATAGTCAGATGCATCAGTCTCTATCTCAAATGGTTTTTGCAGATTGGGAAAGGAGAGTACTGGAGTTGAGCACAAGAAATGTTTCAGATCATCGAATGTTTTTTGTTTTTCCTTCCCCAAAATGAACTTGGCCCTGCAACCACCCTTGGTCACCTGGCTGAGGGCCCATGTAATCTGGGAGAATCCCAACACGAAACGTCGGTAGAAGTTGGCTAGTCCAAAGAAGCTTTGAAGCTCAGTCAGTGTGATCAGGGCTGGCCAGTCACGAATGAATTAGATCTTAGCTGGATCAACATGTACCCCATGCTCATCAACAATGTAGCCCAAGTATTAGACCTCCTTCATCCCAAAAGATCATTTTTCCAAGTTGGCATATAGCTTGTGCTGTCACGGAGTGCTCAAAACCTATTGAATATGTCGCATGTGCTCCTCCCATGTTCTATTGAAGATAAGGATGTCATCCAAATATACCACCACAAAGGAGTTGGTGAAGGGTCTCAGTACATCATCCATCAACGTCATGAGAGTAGTTGGTGCATTTGTTAAGCCAAAGGGCATGACTAGCCATTCGAAGAGACCTTCTTTATATTTGAAGGTTGTCTTCCATACATTAGTTGGTTTGATGGGAACCTAGTCGTAGCCAGACTTTAGGTCAATCTTGCTGAATAAATTTTCCCCCTCGAGTTGGTCAAGAAGTTCATCAATCCCGGGAATGGGGTACTGGTTTCTAACTATGATTTTGTTTAAGGCTTTGTAATCAATGCAGAGTCACCAAGTCCCATCCTTCTTCTGAACCAGTACAATCGGGCTTCAGCAAGGCGAGTATTTGGGTCGGATGTGCCCCTTTTGAAGACGCTCTTGGATCTAATGCATGATTTTGTCATTTTCCATCAGCGAGTGATGGTAGACTGGTCCGTTAGGTAGAGGTGCATCGGGGGTCAGATCAATCGGATGCTTGACTTGGCAGTGTGTCGGTACCCCTGTAGGTGAGAAGAATATGTCTTTGTATTCTTCCACGATCCCTTCCACTTGCTTTTGTTGCAAAGAGAGGCTATGTGTATAGGCCACAAATGTGGAAGTGACCTTATACTTACTGTGAGAAAGAATCACAAAGAAGATGAACTCCACGGTCTGTGAGATGACCTTTCTGCATTACTTAGCAGATATTAAAGAAATAACAGTATGCGGCGTAATCTCTGGTATCTTGTATAATCGTCTACCCAAAGTAATAATAAAATTGTGGGGTCTAGACTCATACACATCATGATGCTTCCAGAAATATGGTTTTCCTAAAGGAAAATCACAAACTTCAAGGGGATCAATATCACACAATACCTCATCTTTGAAATGCTTGATGTTGTAGGGAAGACGACATTGTTGACTAACACGGATATATCTTTCTTGGAAAATCTAGCCGATGGTGTAGGGATGTGGGTGCGGTGTCGTTGGTAGGTCCAGCCGCTTGACGACCTCTGCTGAAATCAAGTTTTTTTTACTACCACTATCGACAATGAAATGAAGCGGATCCCCCTTTACCCACATCTGTGAGTGAAAGAGGCGTTCCCCTTCCTCTAGTTCTTCTGGTTCACTTGGATGGAATTTGGTGGTAGCAATAGTGGCACTGGGTTTAGCATCGATAATTTTCTTCCCTCCTTCAGTATTTGATTCAAAATCAGAATCTACCTCTGACTCGGAAGCCTTCAGTTCGTCCATGAGGGACTTCTTGGAGCAGAATTCTTCGGTGTTGTGCCAAGGGATTTTATGGTACTCGCACCATTTTCCCATGTCCTTTTTCATCTTCTCATTGCCCTTATTGTGTTGTGGCTTGGACTGGTTTTCCTGAGGGTGGACTTATCGACTTGGTCCCTTGCTGTGTGGTTTGGGGCTACCTTTTCCCTGCTTTGGCTGTGAGGGGTTTTCAGATCCAAACTCTCTCATTTTCTGCTTAAATGTTTTCTTGACAATGTATATATAAGTCGTGCCCAATGAGGCGATGTCTAGAAAATCCATTTTTGTTTGAATTTATCTATGTAAACAGTCACAGTATTTGAGCACCATATGACGCTTAGAGTCTTTGATACCCAATTTGGTGCATAGGGTATGAAAATATTGGTGAAATATGGTATTTTCTGGTCCCTTTCTTGACTTAGGGTGGTCCATATGGTGTACTGGTCCTCGTAGCTTCCAACAGGGTAGTATTGTTATTTAATGGCGTCCTAGAAGGAATCCCATGTAGGAGCCACCACAAACATTGCATATTGCAGCACATCCCTTTGCTCAGAGTAAGTATCCCACCAATATTTAACATGGGGAATGGCCTTGAGAAGAGAAAAAGTGATCTTTTCCCTATCGGAAAAATTGTGGACCGAGAAATAACCTTCGAGAAGATTCAACCATTTATCTACAGAATCTACATCTATCAGTCCGTCAAATAATGGAATATCAAGATTTACTTGTACCTTGAAGGGGGTTCCATGGCCGCTTGATGAATATGCTTCTCCTATGGGCAGTCGTCAAAGGATCTGCGAGAAGTTGTCCATCATTTTGTTCCTTTTTCGCGTGAGGGCTTCCGAAAGCAACATTTTAATAGGATCTTCTGCTCCATCATATTTCTTTTCATCCCTCATGGGTTGTTTTCGGGCTCGGCGGGACCGATCTTGTAATGGCTCAATTGGTTCAAGTCCCAACTTCTTGTACCCAGATCTTTTCGGGTACATGCACGAAGAAAAATAAATGAAGAGTAGGACGCTTTGATACCACTAATCCGGATTTAGGAGCGGAATGAACAGATTAACAAACTGAATATAATAAACACAGAGATATGAAGAATAACACAGATATCCAGTGAACAATATCTTCTATTGAATAATGAAATAGGTTGAAACTGTAAAACTACTGAACTGAAACACTTGCTCGAATGGTGGTAGTTATCTCTGAGAAGAGATGTGGCTGCTACTCACATCCGTCTAAGTATAATGGATTACAATGAGGCTCCAAAGGCCTTTTTGATATTACTCATGAATTCCAAAACCCTAGACATCCAAAAACCTAACACTAGAAAGTGAAACACCAAAAGTCATGTGGGCCCCTATGGGTAAGTTGGTGTAAGTTGGTACCTCAACTTCCTAGGGTCATAACTTTTTCATACGACCTTCGTTTTAGGCATGTGATAGCCCGTTGGAAAGGTCTTTCATATAAATACACATTTCGTTGTCAAACTTTGACTCTGTCTACAGTTTGACTATGGCGAGCCAAAAAAACAACATTTAGGGCCTCAAAACGGACCTTGAAGTACAACAAGATGTGATGACATGAAAACATACAAAATAATCCAGTTGGATTAGGCGAGAGGCCACCAGTATCCACCTAGAGGATGTTTGTGGCTTGAGACAGCCCTAGAAGTGTAGAACCCACAATTACAAGAAGTACAGAAGAACATGCTAAAAAAAAATGGACAAGAGGAGCCAATTGGAATAGGTGGGTGGCCACCAATAACCACCTAGATCATCCGCACAACGCAGTATGAATCATTGTGGCACATAATTGTTGCAAGAGAAAGACAGGAAAATACCAGCATCTTCAATACATACCTTGAAGAAATCCAAGAAAAGGTGGAAGAGACTTGGAGGATCCCACCAGAGGTGGTGAAGTAGTACAAAATGATAGTAAATTTTAAAGCATCATGACACAATATGTGGATCTAGGATAAAAGGGATCCAGAGAAAGAGTGGCTGCAAATGAGATATTGTGTCACAATAGAAGAATTCCTATGGGAAATGAAATACTGACAAGAAGAATGGAAGGTTCTAGTAGAAAAACCAAAGGATAAGTAGCGAGCAAAGGCCAAGCAGCCAACAAAGGACAAACAACTAGCATAAGAAATCTCATCAAAAAGGAAGGGTACCCCAACAGAAAATACAATAGAAATTGTAGGTTGCATGAAGCCAACAGGGGGGAGCACAAAAACAAATAAGAAGACTATCCCTAAGCCAACCACACAGCAGAAGGATTGCACAAAAATTGCTAATGGCACGACACAAAGGAAGGAGAACATACCTATGTAGGAGGGATAAGCAGGAGGAAGTATACCAGACACCCCAGGCACAACAGAGACAACACAGCCAATGCCACCAAAGAGAACGATTGTTCAGTTAGGTGGAGCGTGCAAGGAAGTCCCAGAACACACCATAACAGAGGATGATGTAGAATTAGTCATCGAGAAAGTACAAGACCCCTCTGTCCAAGAATATGAGGAGGTAGAAAAACAAAGGGAAAGGATAATGAAATAACTGACAGAGGTCAAGCAGGTATTGAAGAAAATACACTCCACTAAGGCGTAGCACCAAGGGGAAACACAGCAAAAACAAACAATGCAAGAACAACCCATGCAGAATGAGGAAGAGATAGTGCAACTAACAACATTGGCAAGCCAAAGATTTAGCCTTACCAAAGATATGTTGCAAATTGATCAGGAAATGGAGCATAAACAAGTTAAGGATGTCCAACATATGGAGTTGGTATTGGAGAGGATACCAACCAAGGCCTTATATAAGTTGCAGATAAGTGTGGCGCATGAAGTCCAATCCAAAGCCAAGACATATGCACAAAACCTGGAGACATCTGGGGTAGACAAGGAGGTACTAGAAAAAGTTCTTACAGAGGTATGGATAGAACATGAGGAAGAAAAATGGTGCATAGATAGTGGAGAAAATGCTTGAAGAAGTATTCCAAACAATTCTATAGAGCGTACTAGCAGGAGAAATCAGCGCAGAATAAAATCTACAGAAGATAGCGCAGACGATGGACGAGTAAAAACAAGAAATAAGAGAATTGGTGGAGAAAATGACACCAACTACCCTGCCAGAGGTCATATCCAAAATGGATAAGCAGGCCATAGAACAAACAGAGAATATTTCCCTAGAAGTCAAGGAAATCGCATAACTTTATGAGAGGACCACGCAACTTTGGAAAATCCTAGCAGAAGATGAAGGGATCTAGCAGTTGGATCAGAAAGAAGAAAATTTGAATGCAGCAATCCAAAATTTGAAGCAGTGACAAAATAAAATGAGCATCTCAGGCAGACTTAAGAGCATGCAGGAGATGAAAAACTTGCAGGAAAAGGTAAAGGTCGCACAAGAGGAGAAGTAATCACAACAAGCTCAGTTGGAGCCCCTGCAAGAGAAAGAAAAAAAATATGATAGTAGAGCTTGAGATAGAAAAAGGAAATATGGAACTAGAACACTCAAAAATCCTACAAGTGTTGAAGGAGCATGTTACAACGTAGGTCATGGAAACCCTCATAGAAACTAACACACAGATGAATACAAAGGGGGATGACTTGGAAAAGAAGTTTTGGGACTTAAAAAAATCAGTGCAAAAGGTACACACGACTTGAATGGCTCATGATGAGCCACAGGTTAGTGTTGGGGACCTATTGGAGTAGGGCATTGTGGGAGTGAAGCGCAATAAGAAAGAAAAAATGGACCAAAGGAATCAGCGTGCGCCATAAAAGAAGGAAGGCCTTCACGATAAAGGGAAAAGGAAGTAGTGTGCCAGGAAAGAAGGATTATCAGCGTAGATTCAAAGCAAGGATCAAGACCAACCACACGAAAGGCAGTTGGAAAGTGGACAAGTTGAGTCCACTTAGGAGTAGGGTTGTTGAGTCATAATGTAAGGGTTTTTACCCATTTTGTAGGATAAATAGAATATGTGTGAGGTAGATTGAGGTGTCTTTGGTGAAGTAAGTCATTATCACTTTTGCATGAGCCAAGCACTCGGAGCACCTTTGGAGTTTTGAGTTAGAGTATTGTTGAGAGCTGTAGAGCTCAGATGGAGTCAGAGTTGAGATGTAATTGAGGGTCAGGTCACAAGTTGTGGAGCTTGGTGCGACATTGGTCAACCTCACACACTATTCTTAAACCATGTGATGTAATGTGTGCAACGTTATTTTAAATAAGAATGAATAAAGTAGAAGATCTTTGTGGATGTATCCCGAGGGGGGTGAACCACGGTAAAATATTGTGTTGCAATGTGTTTGGATTTTATTTTTTTTCTACAATTATGAATAAATGGTTAGATGAATGAATGGGTTTATTTACATCACGCACTAGTATAATTATGCAGAATGTATGCCATTGAATGGATAAAGTATGGGATCTAATAAATTTTATGGTAGAATATATGTTAAAATAAAAGAGAAGTAAAAATAACATCCCCAATACTTTCCATGAATGTAGACATATGTGTCTTGCAGTCACCCATAAGCCATCTCGGGTGAGACTATGTTGTGCACTATGTGCGTGGTGTATCCTTTTGGTTTACCAAAAGGGTCGATGGTGAAAAGGGTTTTGTTGGAGAACTAAGGTAGAACTTGGGTCAACCCATACATCCAACACCATCAATAGTGAACTTCACTTGGTCGTCTTTTGGATCTGGAATTGAAATATTTGTATATTGCAACAATCCTTTGCTCTTCAGTAGGGTTTCCATATTTGGTGCCCATATTGTGTAATGTGATCCATTCAGGACAACATGATCAATATTTGAAGCCATCTTCGATATCTATACAGAAATTGTTCTATTTCAATAAGTTCCAATAAGAAAACCACCATCCTAGAGTCAATCACACAAAAAAACCAACTTAGCAAGTTTTGTAGCTAACACGTCGATGTTTTAAACCATCATCTTTGCTACCATGTTGGGTAATAGGGTGGAACAGGACATGAAATAGAAAATATAGTACTACAGATAATCAAATAAGAGATAAAAAATTCAAATATAGAGGTGGTTTCTAAAGACATCATTATAGCACTTAATCAAGGAGCACTATGATCATCACAGTGCATATTGGATCTTGATATCTCCATATGATATCAACTCAATCACTTGTTCTCCATGATGATAATGACCCATTGGATCTACTATTTAGAGCCTCAAGATCTAACCAACTTCCATAGAATTAGGAATATATTATCCTCTTGTAATCATTTGTTGTTAGAGTTGAATCTGTAAAATCCACGTTGTCGAGTGCCCAACTATATTCAATTATTGGTTGATTGTCCAACCAATAGGAATTTCAACTACTCAACCGACTAAGGTAGAGATCTGGTTGATTTCTCAACTGAATGTATCTATATGTAGGTCGACTACTTGACCGACTTAATCC